>CM077164.1:17344434-17607339 GCA_039583875.1 Platanthera guangdongensis
ATCCGTGTCTACACTCGTCGCCCTCCCAGTTCCGTTGCCCCTCTGCCGCCAACCTCTACCACAGATACTTCGTGTCCTGCTGATCAGATAACACCTTCCACTGCTCATCCTTTGGCCGCCTACGTCTCTCTTCATCGCCTCTCTCCCCTTCTGCACATCTTTGCTACTTCTCTCTCTTCGATTGCTGTTCCTAACTCTGTGCAGGAGGCGCTTCAACATCTCGGCTGACGGGCAGCCATGGAGGAGGAAATGTCTGCTCTCTGGGCTAACCAGACATGGACCGTCGTACCCCTTCCTCCGGGTCAGAAACCGGTTGGGTGCAAGTGGGTCTTTGTTATCAAACATGCTGCTGATGGGACGATTGACCGTCTGAAGGCTCGTCTTGTTGCTCGGGGCTTCACCCAGCAACAGGGGCTCGACTATGAGGAAACTTTCTCTCCGGTCGCCAAGCTCAATACCGTTCGCGTACTCATCTCTGTCGCTGTTCATCGCCAGTGGCCCCTATTTCAACTGGATATCAAGAATGTCTTATTAAATGGGGATCTCCAGGAGACGGTCTACATGCAACAACCGTCCGGGTTTGAGACCACGGGGGAGTCTCAGGTCTGCCACCTTCTAAAGGCTCTGTATGGTCTCAAACAATCTCCACGGGCCTGGTTTGAAAAATGCAGTAAGGTCCTTCGTGATATCGGGTTTACTCGCAGCTCGGCTGATTTCTCGCTGTACTCGTCACCGACCAACAGGGACATTCCTTCTGTTAGTATATGTTGATGACATCATCATTACAGGAGATGACTCACAAGGGATACATGCCGTCAAAGTACATCTAAACTCGGTTTTCCAGACAAAGGACTTGGGCCCTCTACGATGTTTCTTGGGGCTTGAGGTTGCCAGACGACCAGACAAGCTTATTCTATCTCAACTGAAGTACTGTCTTGACCTTCTTCATGATGCTGGTCTTTCAGGGTGTAAGCCAAGTGATACTCCTATAGATGTAAACCACAAGTTATGTGCTCAGGCATCCGACTCGGATCTACTTCTCCAGAATCCTGAATATTATCGACGACTCGTTGAGAAATTGATCTATCTCACGGTTACCGGACCAGATATATCCTTTGTTGTTGGTCTTGTTAGTCGGTACATGCACTCTACTCGAAAATCTCATCTTCAGGCTGTTGAACGTATTCTCAGGTACCTAAAAACAGCCTCTGGTCAAGGACTTGTTTACCGGACTTCTTCGTCCGCTCCAACTTTGGTAGCATACTCTGATGCTGATTATGTCGGCTCTCTTGATGACCGGCGATCTACCAGTGGTTTTTGCACATACTTTGGAGGGCATCTGGTTACATGGCGAAGCAAGAAACAAGCGGTCGTTGCGCGATCATCAGCTGAGGCAGAATACCGGGCAATGACATCTGTTGTATCGGAATTGACATGACTTGAAAGTCTTCTCACTGATCTGGGTGTAAAATTACCTTCTCCGGTTCTTCTCCTTTGTGATAGCCAAACGTCTATACATATCGCCAAGAACCCGATCTTCCACGAAAGAACGAAGCATATTGAAGTCGATTGTCACTTCATTCGAGAAAAAGTTCAAATGAAGAAGCTCGATCTAAAGCATGTTCCAGGGACGGAACAAGTTGCGGATGTCCTCACAAAGGCTCTTCCCAAGGCACTCTTCTATCAATATTTGTCCAAGCTTGGTGCATACGATTTATACGCTCCAGCTTGCGGGGGAGTGTTAGAATAACCCATATATTGGGCCCATCTTTTGGGCCCATTAGTGTTCTTCTCTTTTAGTCCCACATCTTGTATATGATTTTTTCTCTCTCTCTCTTCCTCCTATATATTTGTATTCTCTCCTTGTATTTAGATACTCAATTAATATATACAAGTTTTGATATTTATCTACAGCTTCCATAGGAATTCAAATGTGTGACTTGAATGTGAGAGAATGTTTATAAGAACTTTATTCTTAAATGGTCCCTGGTCGGAGTATCATCTTAGAAACTAAGGGCAATGATGGTACACTAAGACTAACATGTGCGTTGACTGATGACCGGTTCTCACAAGTCATGATATTGTGATATAAAGTTATCGCGTGAGTACTTGTTAGTGAACAGGTTGTACTGGACAGACCCACCATAAGACTACTTTGTGGATTGTTATATGAACGTGTCACAAATAGGTCTCAAGTGGTCATAGTGTTTGTGGTTCTTTGACCTGAAGTCACAACATTCATCAAGTGAGAAAGAACGTACTTTGATGCCATCAAAAGTCTTCTTTGAAGAAGGTTGATGATAACAATGATTATTGAGTATGTTACGAGTCATTTGGGTGTTTGTGTGTGGACAGAAATAAGATTTGCCCTCCTATATGACAGAAGTTACATCCATAGACCCCTTGATGGAATGAGACTGAGAAATGTATGGTCATACTTGGTTTAGTCAATATATGATATTGAGCTCACCAATTTCTGTAAGTCCATTCTAGATCAAGAAATTGAGATTGAATAATTATGAAGGTGACACGGTCCGTACTTCTAGTTCAATCTGGATATAAGGGACAAAAGGACAAATGAACATGACAACACTTATACATTGGTCATAAAAGGCTTGTTGAGTTATGAACTCTTATTGCTTGAGTAGCAATGGTGTATTATTAGATGCCGCTCATTATTTGTGAGACTTTTGTTGATACTTTGTGATCAAGTGAGAGACTGTTGTTGTTTCCAAGGTGATCTCAAAACAATCAAGTAATTAGTCTCACTGACAACGCAATATGAGCCTATAGGGTCCCACGTGAGAGTGTTTGGAGAAATTGGAGGAAAGATTGTGTTGGCCCCACTCATATGAGATATGATAAAGGGACCAAATCTATGACATAAAGAATACTGACGGGTTGCGTCGAGTGCGTATCGATGCACGTCGACTAGATGTCGACACAGCCAAGCTCAATGTCTAAGCAATTGCTTTATTGACGCTACGTCGAGTAGGAATCAACGTAATGTCGAGTAGGAATCGACGTAACGTCGAGTTCTACTCGACGTATGTGCGTCGACTACGTGTTGACTGGTAGCGTCGACTACAGTCAAATGCTTATCGACGTTGGGTCGAGTTCTACTCGACCCACGTTGACAACATGCCGACGCAATTCGACGTAAGTTGAGTTTTGGCAGATATAAATAGCTTTGTAAAAGGGTTTTCTATGTGTGTGCTATTCGTGACTTCTGTGTGTTCTTTCGAAGTCGTCACTGGAGCCGAACCCTAGTTCCCATCGTTCTTTCTTCCTGTCGCCGCCTCTGTTATAAACGGATCTAGCAATTCGTGGAGACGTAGAGAACACTCCTTCTCCGACCCAGTTCTTGTGTGACAAGATCTCAGAGTTCTCTACCGCTTGTGTGGATACCTGTAGAGACGCAGATCTATTTCTGCGTGGACTCAATCGCCTACTTTCCCGTCTGGATATTTGGAGCATCTTGGTTGAGTAGAGACTCAATCCCTTTCATGTATATTGTTTTTATTGTTGTGATTTTACTTCTTGATCAATGTTTCATTGCAACATACAATTTCTCTTTAGAGTTTTCTTGTACTCTATTACGTTGCGCACATATGATATGCAATATATAAAACCCAACAGTGTTGTGTAGGAGTATCCCTAGTGGCTCGTCTGTTGACTTGATTCCAGCGAGTTGTGTCATGTGGGTATGTGTCCCCGATGGCCCGTTTCTATTCCAGTGGGCTGTGTGGTGTGGGATCATATCGTGTGGTACCGTGTCGTGTGGGACCGGCCTTTGTGCGGATTATCCTCAACGCATTTTCCCCTGGTGACCCGTCTGATGTTTTGTCTCACATAGCCCACCTTTATTACCTTTATATTATGTTTTCAAGCTGGAATTTTCCCCTCTAGCTTGAGGGGAGTGTTGAAGTTAGTAGTTTTAAATTAATATTTAGGTCCGTGTAATAGTTTTTAGGTATGTATGAGTTTAGTCCCACATTGTGAGTTTGAATTTTTGTGTCATTGTAAGTCCCATAAATTGCCCCTTTGCGAATGAATAAATTACACCTTCTATTTTCTCTCTTTTATTTCAACAGAGATCATCATCATTACGCTCCTCCATTTGAAGATTTGAAATCCATTTATGTTCGACCCTATAGAGTTCCTCCGGCAAGATCTTCATACTATGACGATGATCTTCCCCGTCCTCAGTCCATCATTCATATAGATCATTTTGATCCTTCTATATGACTCAATTAGACTTGTGACGATTATAATGATGCTTATCATAGATCTCATAGAGGATATTCTTATGAGGATGGCAGCATATTTAGATTTAGGCTAGTCGCATCATTGTTTTATGGTCAACTAGATTCAAAGAGTTTTATGGATAAGGTCGTAGACATTGATTTTTATTTTTGATTGTTATTAGATATATGAAAAGTGTAGCGTTAGACTTGTTAAGACGTAGCATCATGATCAAGCTAATGATTATTGGATTATCCTGTAGCATAGGATTGAGTATGGTCTTCTCCCCATATCCTAATGAGTAGACATGAAGCAGGAGATAAAGAAATATCTTCTAGTATCCTATAGGAACCTTCTCATTGATGGGTTATTTTCCCTTTGGCAAGGGAATTTATTTGTTGTCGATTATATGACTCAATTCCACGAATTTGTAGAGTTATTTTCAAGAAGAATCCTCTGTTCGGTCTCCCAATATCAATGTGGATTTTGTGTCAAGATATGTAGGGACTTGAGTCCTCATAGCTTAGAGTTTTTTTATCGGATATTTCACCCCGCTCTCCATTATGAGCATTATTTGAGAGTCGGAGGATCAAAACGTGTTGACCCGCGGACTGACCCGTCCTTCATTATGACCCCTCTAGCCACGAGTGTGCCTAGTCGTGTTCATACTAACAAGAGAGGTTTGACACCTGACTTTGGTTCATGTCATCTCGATGAGGTTCATTGCCTGACAAGCAGTACACCACTTTATAATGGGATTGATTCTGACTTCATATCGTAGGTTTAGAGCGTTCTTATTGTGACTAGTGTGTACGGTCAAGAGAGTGACTTTGAGTGACCCCATGATCCAATAGTGGTGTGCCTCTCCCATACCCCATGCACAAACCTAGTCATTGTTTTGACCATAGACCCCCACATTCGAGTGCAGGTTCCTTCAACCTTCTTATTGTTGTAAGTGCCTAGTCATACCTTGAGTGAGGTGAGAGCCCAGTGTTGATCTTATAATGACCTCTTCATTTTCCTTTAAGGACATTACCGTCATCGATGATACTCATCTAGAGGATTATCACTCTATTGATGGACTCTTTAACGAGTCCCCCCGATGTTTCCCCTAATGAGTGATTGCTTCTTGATGAGGATGAGATTCAAGTGAGCTATTTGTCTACGAGTACAGGACTCTAGGAGTCTCTTCAAGTTAAGCCCTTGAGTCTGCCCCTTCGTGTGGATGTTGAGTTTGAGTTTAACACTGATCATGTAGTTGCTACATCACGTATACTCGAGGGAGGGAGGGAGGGAGGGAGGGGGGGGGGGGGGGGGGGGGGGAACACTCGCAATGTTTTGGGAGCTTATCATGTTACATATCATGCTCTTGATGAGTTCTTTGATACCCCTCCCAATGAACCACCTAATGAGTTTTCCCTTTCAGAGACATACAACACACCCATGAGTCACTCCCTAATGTATATATATCTCAGGTATTTATTTTTGTGATCATCACATTCTCGCGAAATTTTCTATGAGCCTGGTGAGCTTCCTAATGAGTCATGTTCTTTGATAGACATTTGACTTGTTATGGATTCATACCTTTGTATCGAGATATCAAATAGTCCTTTGGGTGTTCATTGCACACGTGAATACTTTTATACCCCGCCCAAAGAGCCTAATGGTAAGCCACCTTTTTTAGAGACATTAAGTGCATTGTAGAGTCACCATCTAAAGAGTGCGTCGTGTCTATTGTTCTTCATCTGCTAAGATTTTTGTTCATCATTCACATGAGTCGGGTGAGTACTTCGTTCATTATCTTCATGAGTTACAAGAGTCAATCCGATGCAAAATTGCAATTAGTAAGTGTAAAGAGAGCAGGAAAACAGAGACCTCCAAGCTTGTATATACTTCTTGAATTAATAATTAAAAGTATGAATACATTTATATAGGAAGAGAGGGAGAAGAGAAGATCCCAATCCAAGATGTGGGACAAATACAAGGAAAAAATGGGCCTCTTAAATGGGCCTTTACAAGGGCTTTTCTAACACTCCCCCGCAAGCTGGGGCGTACAAGTCGTAGGCGCCAAGCTTGGATAAAAATTGGTAGTATAGCGGTCGGGAGAGAGCTTTGGTCAGGATATCAACAACTTGATTTATAGCAGACACATGCTCCAAATCTACCTTCTTTGACAGTACTTTTTCCCGAATAAAGTGGCAGTCAACTTCAATATGCTTTGTGCGTTCGTGAAAGACCGGGTTCTTGGCAATATGTATTGCTGCTTGACTATCACAAAATAGGGTCGCCGGTGATGAGAGACAAATACTCAAGTCTCCCAGAAGGCTCTCAAGCCATGTTAACTCGGAAACTACAACAGTCATGGCCCGGTACTCAGCTTCAGCAGAAGAGCAAGCAACCACATTCTGTTTCTTGCTACGCCAGGTTATGAGATGACCACCGAAGTAGGTACAAAAACCAGATGTAGAGCGCCTATCATCAATGGATCCTGTATAGTCAGCGTCCGAGTATGCAACAAGAGATAGAGATGTGGATGACTTGTACACAAGCCCTTGTCCTGGAGCATTCTTGAGATACCGAAGAATGCGCTCGACAGCTTGAAGATGAGATGTCTGAGGAGCATGCATAAATCGACTCACGAATCCTACGGCAAAGGAGATGTATGGTCGAGTAACTGTAGGGTAGATCAATTTCCCAACCAAACGTCTGTAGTATTCCGGATTCGTAAGCAGCTTATCAGAGTCAGAGCTATGGGCCGAGAGCCTGTGATTAGCGTCCATTGGAGTATCCGTAGGTTTGCATCCCGAATAGCCAACATCATGAAGGAGGTTCATACAATACTTCCTTTGGGATAATACAAGACCATCAGGCCGTCGTGCAACCTCAAGCCCGAGAAAATACCGTAGGTTACCAAGATCTTTGGTCTGAAAGGCGGAGTTCAACTGTTGTTTGGTATGTTGTATCTCTGTAGTATCGTTGCCCGTAATTAGGATATCGTCAACATAGACAAGTAGGATCACAGTTCCGGTTGGCTGGTGTCGAGTGAAGAGAGAGAAGTCAGCCGAGCTCCGAGTGAAGCCAATATCGCGGACTATCTTGCTGAATTTGTCAAACCAAGCGCGCGGGGACTGTTTGAGACCATAAATAAATTTCCGAAGATGACAAACCCGAGACTCCCCCGTGGTCTCAAACCCGGGAGGTTGATGCCTATAAACAGTCTCCTGCAGATCACCATTGAGGAAGGCGTTCTTAACATCCAGCTGATAAAGAGGCCAATGACGGTGAACAACCAAGGAGAGAAGAACTCGGATCGTGTTCAATTTGGCCACTGGAGAGAAAGTTTCCTCATAATCAAGGCTTTGTTGCTGAGTAAAACCCCGGGCCACGAGGCGGGCCTTCAGACGCTCAACGGTACCATCCACGACATGTTTAACAACAAAGACCCACTTGCAGCTGACACAGTGTTCGCCTGCAGGAAGGGGAACTAGATCACAAGTCTGGTTAGCCTAAAGAGACCTCATTTCATCCTCCATGGCCGCCCGCCACCTTGGGTGTTGAAGCGCCTCCTGCACAGTGTTAGGAATAGAAATAGAGGAAAGTGAAGTGGGAAAGGCGTAGAGAGGTGGAGTTAGCCGATGCAGAGAAACGTAGTTGGCCAGGGGATGGACCGTAGAAGCAGGAGCCGGATCCGCCGGTGCCGGAGTGTCACTGGGAGCAGGGAGCTGAGGCAGGGAACCATCCTTGGAGCCGCGACGAGTATAGACACGGATAACGGACGAAGGGACTTTGGGAGCAGGAATAGAGGTGGAGTGAGATGGCATAAAGGAGGGCGTTATAGGAACGGCAGGCCGGGGAAGACCAGGAGAGGAAATCGAGGAGGAGGAAGGTAAGTGAAAGGGCTGATCTTCGCAGAAGGTGACATCCGCGGAGACAACCATCTTGCCATCTGAAGGAGAGTAGCAAACATACCCATTTTGAGTACGGGAGTAGTCAACAAACATATATTTGGCCGCCCGAGGAGCAAGTTTGTCGGAGGGAGGTCCAAGAAGATGAACATAACAAACACACCCAAAGACACGTGGGGGGGAGAGAGGTTGGGTTCGTAGTAGGATAGAGGAGTTGGATAGGAATGACAAAATCAAGAACAGAAGAAGGGAGGCGGTTAATGAGATGACAGACTGTGGAGACTGCGAAATTCCAATATTTGATTGGAACCTGCATTTGAAACATGAGGGAGCGAGCAACATCGAGTAAATGACGATACTTCCGTTCGGCCACCCCGTTTTGCTGAGGGGTATAAGCAAGAAGTTTGATGGATGATGCCAAATTCGGTGCAGATGGTGGAGAAGGTGCGCCCCGTATATTCGCGAGCATTATCAGTGCGGAGGATTTTGAGTGGGGTGGCGAACTGCGTACGCATCTCAGTTACGAAGGCACGAAATACAGATGTAAGTTCAGTACAATCATGCATTAAATATAGTCATGTAGTACGCGAGTAGTCATCAATAAAGGTTACAAAATAGCGAAAGTCATAGATACTAGGGACCTTATAAGGGCCTCATACATCAGAATGAACTAAAGATAACAGAGTACTACTCCGGGTACATGTAGGGGGAAAGACAGAACGATGGTGTTTGCCGTAGATACAAGATTCACAAGAGAACTCCCGTAAAGGAACATCAGGAAGAGCCCGCTTGAGAATCGGAAGAGGAGCATGCCCAAGGCGGCGATGTCAATCAACAGTAGAGACGACGGATAGAAGAGTGGGTTGGGTATCCAAGATGTAAAGCTAATTCAACAGCTGCCCCCTACCAATGATACTCCGGGTGCGACGATCCTGCATAAGAAAGGAAGTGGGAAAGAAGGTTATTGAACAATCAAGGTCATTTGTCAGACGACTAACAGAAAGTAAATTGAAAGGAGATCCCAGAACGTGAAGAATCAAGGAAAGAGAAAGGGTCGGGGTAAGCTGGAGAGCAGCGGCGCCAGAGACTGGTAGAGTGTCACCATTGGCCACAGTGATACACGGGGGATGAGCCATCTGGAGATATTGGGAGGGCTTCTGGGAAGTAATATGGTGAGTAGCACCGAAATCAACGATCCAGTGAGGGCTAGGAGAGAGACAGGTTATACCTTCCGCAGAAAAGGATGCAACCGAGCCGGAGGAGCGGCTGAGGGCACCCTGTAGCTGATGGAGTTGGGTGCGGAGCTCATCGATATCGTGTCAGGTAGTGGAGGCCGGATCCTGGGCAGAAGCCCCAGTGGGAGCAGGAGCAGTAGAGGAAGTGGCAGCGAGGTGGGGAGGGAACTCATGCTTGCTGTAACAGGTGGCCTCAAGATGGCCACCCCGGCCACAATATGTGCATTTGAGAGACGAACGCCCACCACATTCGCGTCCCCGAGACGGAGGTCTGCCCCCCGAGTGGAAGAGCCACGAGCAGGAGGGGGGGCGGAAGGAGAGGCTATTGAAGAAGAGCAAGTGCGAAGCTGGGAGGGGCCTCCGTAGGAGGCGTAACCCGAAGTAGCATGGAGCAGACGTCATACAGTGACGAAGTTGTCGTGGAAGAGAGGATCTGGGCCCGAACACTATGCAGGTGGGGCGGAATGCGGGACATCATCATCGCTATGGTAACCGCCTCTTTCTGGGTCCGTTGAGTAACAAGATCCGTAGTAGGAGGCTGATGTTGAATCCAAGCCTCGGCTAGTGTCTTGGCCTGGGCAATAAAAGAAATCATGTCGCCGGGAGCCCCAGGAGCAAGATTCTGAAGGTCGGAGATAATATCATAGAGGTGCTGAAGACTGTTTTGCCTGGAGTAAAAAGAGTGGAGCTCCTCCCACATTGCCTTGGCCGTATCATGATACATGACCATCCGGTAGGGTTCGGTGTCCATAGAGTTGAGGAGCCAAGACTGGACCCGACCGTCATCGCGAAGCCAATCATCGGAGGGAGCAACAGGAGTAGCACGAGTCAGGTGGTGGAGAAGACCCTTCGTCTGCAGAACACGACGAACAGAGTGAACCCATTCAACAAAATTGCGTTTGTCAGTCAGATAGATGGTAGTAATCCGCAGTTCATCACGGAGTTTCGAAGCCGTAGTAGCCTCACGGGCTGGCGGAGCAGAAGTAGCAGCAGATGCGTCGGAAGCCATGCGGCTAATAGACGAGGCCGATTGGCAAGAAGATAAGTCGTGCGACTAGCATGATGATGGGCCGGGCGGCTTGGCAAGGAAGGCCGGCCGGCTGGGGTAGTTGCACGGTCACGGCGGATACACCAGCGACCAAGCAAGTCGCGACCAGGATGCAACGTAGAGGAGAGGAGAAACCGCTAGCGACAAGACAGCTCACAGTGAGTAGCAGTTGGCGAGTAGAGAAGAAGGCCGCACGGTCAAGGTAGAACGACCAGCGACAAAGAAAGTCGCGACCAGGATGCGGCTAAGGGAGAATGAAAGAGGCCGCGAGCAAGAAGACGCAGCGACTAGCAGGGTGCGGGTGGGGAGGGAAGGCCGCACGGTCAAGGTAATTCTACCAGCGACCAGGAAGGTCGCGACCAAGATGCGGCTAAGGGAGTAGGAGAGGCCGCAAACGACTGGACAGGTCGCTGCAATTAGAGGGGAGAAGGATAAAAGGGAAGTCCGCACGGTCAAGTGGAGTTCACCAGCGGCAGGGAGAGAGACCGCGACCTAAATGCAGACAGAAACAAGAACTGAATGAGAGGAGGAACCCGCAGCGTCTTGAGAGAAGCCGCGTGAAGCGGGAAAAGAGAGGCCGCGCGGAAAGTAGAGGCTAGAGGCCGCGCGGTCAGAAAAGAAGGCCGGGCAGGAAAAGAAGGCAGAGAAGGTGGACCCCACGTGTGAGAGAAGGTTATAAAAGAGGGAGAGATTGGAAGAGGAGCGGGTCACAACAGAAGTGGAGGTACAGGAACAACGGGTAGAGAAAGACTAGCCGCCCGATACTGCGGCTAAGCAGGAGAAGAACAGACCGCGCGGTCAGCCGGGTGACCAGACGGGTTGCACACAGACAAGCCGGCTAGAAAGAGACCGGTTGCTCTGATACCATGTAAAGAGAGCAGGAAAAGAGAGACCTCCAACCTTGTATATACTTCTTGAATTAATAATTACAAGTATGACTACATTTATATAGGAAGAGAGGGAGAAGAGAAGATCCCAATCCAAGATGTGAGACAAATATAAGGAAAAAATGGGCCTCTTAAATGGGCCTTTACAAGGACTTTTCTAACAGTAATAAATCATATAAAGCTTATGCATATAATCACAAGCGAGAACAAAAATTTTGAGAGGTCCAATAAGTGATACTTCACATATGTGCGGAAAGGCTCTCTAATAGGCCGACTATAAGTTAATTGTCATGTTAGTGAATCCCTACACAATCTTGAGAAGGATCGTGGCAAACACTTATTAGTTTGACATCTCTAAGAATATGGATATCCACCCCGTATTTATTGTTGAGGACTTTACACCTTCCTTTGAGCCTCGTGATTACACGGACCCATACCTTGAGCCTATCCTCGAGCTTCACATCCTCCAGCCTCAGTCCCATCCCCAGCTTACCCCTCCAACACATGTTGTTTCATCAGCACAGCCAACGGCTTCATTGGTACCACTGCCATAGCCTTTGGCTTCTAAGAGCCAGTTCAGCCAACATAGATCATCAGGACATTGTGCCCACAATTTTGTGACCTCCTCAGACCGAAACACATTGAGATACTTAGTCCACTAGAGAGGATGCCCATTCACTACCAACATTTGAGTGGCGTTCGAGGAGACTCCTTGATTCTTACCGAACCTACACCGAGGTGATACTCATATTCATTCATCTAGAGATGAATTCTTTCATTCCAGGGAGAATGATGTGGATCAACATGAGTTTCAGGGTCCATTCGGGGCTAATTTGCCACCTACCATATTTGATATGTCAGACAGATGATCGAACACCGTAATCACTTCTGGAGCGACGTTTAGATATTTGCATGTGTCTTTTTTTTTCAATTTTAATTTCATAGGATTTGACAATCAATATGCCCACATCTTAGATTTTCACTACCTCCATGGTCACCCTTCTGCTTTTGTTCTCCAGTATGTGTGTGATGGGTTAAAGGTCGTTCCAAGTTTCAATTGTGAGTTCTGTCATTTTGCTAAACATCATTGTATACCTTGTTTAAATAAATGAGCTCTTGCAGCTTTAGATGTTGTCAATTACGGTCCCAACTTACCGGGTCATTATTATTATGTTACTTTTATTGATATTTTTTTCTCATATGACATGGGTAATATCTAATGAAATTCATTATAAGTTGTTTTTTAGAATTTATGAAATGTAACTTTTTACTCATTATTGGAATGAAATGTCTTTGTACTGACAATGGTCGGGAGTATTTGTCTCAATCTCTCTACATTTTAACGTGACAAAGGAATTGCTCATCAAACTACTTTGCCCCCAACACATCACGACAAAATGGTGTAGGCAAACACAAGAGCTGTCACCTTCTTTAGGTTACTTTTGCTTTATTACATCATATGGAAGTGGAAAAACACTTATGATGTGATATTATCTTTATGGTTACATAGCCTTATCAATCGCCTTCCTACATATTCTTTAAGGCGAGATACATCAACATATATTGTTTTTTACACAACCAACACATCATTTGTCTCTCTGTGTTTGGTTGTGTTTGTTATGTCCAGGATTCTTACCAGTCCTTCTCCAAACTTGATACAAGCTCCCTAAAGTGTATCTTCTTTGGATATTCTCGCACCACAAGGGATTATCGTTGTTATTCTCCTGGGAGACCTAAAATGATGCATTTTGTCTGTGATGCTACCTTTATAGAGTCAGGCCCATGCTCCCTTACGGAGTTCACATCAACAAACTTTGTTGTATGTCTCGATTTCAATTTGACTTTCTATATCAACTTGCCTATATCTTATATTGAGGATATGATAGATCACTTTTGGGGTCGTACTTACTCTCATTGTTCAGCTGACACTACATCATTGCCTATACATCTACCCACCTCTTCTCAAAGTACAAACGTAATTATTTCTTTAGACTTTCCACTAGATGCCATTGAGACTGCCAGTGTACCTGGTTCAGCTCACATTGAGCTCCCCATCGTTATTCGCAAAGTTTATGATTAGACGTATGATATTGACTATGATGAGACTTTTCCCATATGACCAAAATCTTTTTATTTCAGCAACTTTTATCTCTTGCAGTAACACGCCACTGACCTATGTATCAACTGAATATAAAAACGTGTTTCTTCATGGGTTTCTTAAAGAAGTGGTATATATGGAACAACCTTCTAGATTCGTTGTTGAGGCAAAACAATCAAAGTTGTGTCTTCTTCAAAAGCATTTATATGGATTGAAGCAATCTACATGTGTATGATTTGTCCGCTTTTGTGTTGCAGTTAATCAGTTTGGCCTTCTGTTGTGGTGTTGCACGACGACGAGTCACCTTGGAAAGTTTACACGCGCCGGACGCGTATAGCTGATTGGCCCACAACTGCCGCATCGAATAATTTATTAATTTGTTACCCGATTTGCTTATGACGTTAATTTGTTGCTTTGTTTGCGTGTGTCAATTTAAGTATTTCCGTACTTCCTATTTTAGAGTATTTTCTTTTTATGATCGCTCCTCATCACTATAAGAGGAGGTGTAAGCTTTGTATTGTTTTTCATCCTGGAATAGAATTGTGTTTCCCACTTCCCCTCTCTAACCCTAACCCTCTCTCTCTCTTACCTTCCCTCCCTCTCCCGCTCACTATCAGACTGACCGAAGTCACCACCCCGCCCCCCCCCGGATCGTACCAAACTGGTCCGACCTGCAGCTTCCGCCCGCTTACGGCCGCCGGAGAACTTGCGCCTGTCCGCCAGCCGCTCCAGCCACTCGCACGCCTTCCGAGGCGTGCATCGCCTCATCGCTCCTGCCGCCCGCCCAACCGCACATCGCCCCGACGTGTGCATCGACGTCCCGGTCGCGTACCACGCTCCAGAACGCATTCCGCACCGCCGACCCCCTCTGAGGCTCCAGCCCTCCTCCCGCTGTCCCGCTGGAGAACCAGGGCCGTCCTGTCGCGCCGCCTCTGCCATGGCTCCGACCACTCGTTCCACCGCCGAGGTTCCATCAGAGGACGCCAACGAGGCCCTCCTTCGTCGTGTCAGCACACAGGAGTCCATCGTGGCCTCCTTGCAGACCGCTTTGCTCACCATACACCCCAAGCTCGATGCATTACAATCGTCTGCTGCGCCCTCCGCTAGTGGCTCCGCGCAACCGGCTGCGAGCACATCCATCCTAGGGGCGGCACCTCCAACGCACATTGGGGACGCTTCCCCCTTGGTCTTTCCGGCTGTCTGACCCTTACCTTGGATCTTCCAACCTTCACCAGGGTTGATTCGATTGGGTGGATCGCCGAGGCGGAACAATACTTCGATCTCCACCACACCTCCAAGCAGGACAAGGTCTCTACCGCCATCGTAGGACTCGACGGCTCCGCCCTCCACTGGTCCTGATGGCTCCGCCAGACCAATCCGTTCATATCATGTCTGGAAATCAAGCAAGAAATGATTCGCCGCTACGACACCCGTTATTCCGGCTCCGCCATCGAAAGATTATGCGGGGTACGACAATCCGGTACGATGGAGGACTACATCGATGAGTTCGTGGCCCTCGTCACTCATGTTCCGGGCCTACCACCGGACCACTAACTTGGCTTCTTCATGCAGGGTCTTTGCCCCAGCATAAGGTCTTGGCTTCGCACCCACAACCCCCGGACAGTTTCTGAGGCCCTCGACATGGCCCTCCTTGTGGACGCAGATTTGTCTCCTCGGCCACCACCGATTCCCGGTGGGCTTCCGCCAGGCGGTCGGGCTTGAAAAACCACTACTCCAGAAACCCAAGATCCTGCCACCCCCCCCCCCCAACCGCCCGACCCCACCACAACGAATCTCCAACCGCGAGTTCGATGATCTCCGCCGCAAGGGGCTCTGTTTCCGTTGCCGCCAGCCCTACTCCCCGACCCACGTCTGCACGGTCAAGAAGTTCCATGCCATCATCGGCGACTTTGAGCCAGAGATCACTTTAGCAGATTTTGAAGACCTCGAGATCACTGCCGAGGACACCACCGAGGGCGCCGCTAACGCCGACCTTCACCACTCAAAGCTTCCTTATTTTTCCGTAGGCGGCATTTCGGGACCCCAATCCATGAAGTTGGCAGCCAAGTTGGGCGACCGCCACATAGTCATCATGGTGGACAGCGGAGCGAGCCATAATTTTCTTTCATCCCATCTGGTCCAGCAACTACGTCTTTCAACAGAACCTTCTCCAGATTTCACGGTTTGTCTGGGCGATGGTCGTCGCCGCTCGATACAGGGCCGTTGTTCGGCCGTTTCGCTCTTAATGGTGCCCTACTCGATAATGAAGGATTTCTACGTCTTCGGCCTTGGCGGGATCGACACCATTTTGGGAGTAGCGTGGCCTTGCACGCTCGGCGACGTGCGAGTCAACTGGATCTCTATGATGATGTGGTTCCTCCAGGACGATCAGGAGTGCTGCCTTGTGGGAGACGCCGCTCTTCTTTTCTCCCCGGTCTCCGCCCATGCCATTCAGCGGACTGCGGACGTCGATTTTTCTGCCCTGTTGTGGCCCATCTCGGACCCCGCTGCACCAGTCTCAACACCGCCCCCGGACCTCCAGGCCCTCCTGTCAGAGTTTGCAGACATCTTTGCCCCACCAACCGAGTTGCCACCATCTCGGCCGCCCGATCATGCCATACCTCTTCAGCCGGGCGTGACGGCAGTCTCGGTCCATCTATACCGCTACGGGCACGTACAAAAGGACGAGATCGAAAGACTGGTCCGCGACATGTTGATGGGGGGCCTCATCCGCCCCAGTGTCAGCCCCTTCTCCAGCCCGGTCCTGTTGGTCCACAAAAAATATGGTAGTTGGCGTTTCTGCGTAGACTATCAGGAGCTCAATAAAGTCACTGTTCCAAACAAGTACCCGATTCCGATTATTCAGGAGCTTTTGGATGAGCTCCATGGTGTGACCGTCTTCACCAAGCTCGACCTCGTGCCGGCTACCACCAGATTCGCGTCCGGCCGGCCAATGTAGCCAAGACGGCCTTTCGGACCCATGACGGCCACTATGAGTTCCTGGTTATGCCTTTCGGCCTGACCAACGCACCGGCGACCTTTCAGGCCACGATGAACGATATATTTCGCCCGGTACTTCGTCGGCACGTTCTCGTTTTTTTGATGACATATTGGTCTACAGTTCTTCTTGGCAGGAGCGTCTCCAGCACGTCCGACAGACATTGGTAACTCTACAACGCCACCACCTCAAGCTCCACCCAACGAAGTGTTCCTTTGGGGTTCCCAAGGTGTGCTACTTGGGACACAACATCTCGGCAACAAGAGTCGCCATGGATAGCGACAAGATCGAGGCGGTCCTCCAGTGGCCAACACCATCTTCACTCCGCGATGTCTGTGGATTCTTGGGACTAACAGAGTACTACCGCCGATTCATTCAAGGGTACGACACGCTGGCCCGACCCCTCACCCAGCTTCTGAAAAAGTCGGCCGAAGGGCCCTTCGAGTTGTCGGCCGCGGCTTCCGCCGCTTTTACCGCGCTACAACAGGCCTTAGTTCGAGCTCCGGTGTTGGCTATGCCGGATTTTTCACGGCCCTTCCTCGTAGAATGCGACGCATCAGGCGTCGGTGTTGGATACATTTTGATGCAGGCCGGTCGCTCGGTGGCCTATTTCAGCCTCGATTTTTCAGACACAATCCGTAGCCGTTCGGCTTATGAGAACGAGCTCATGGGTCTCGTCCTCGCTGTGCAATATTGACGTCCTTACCTCCTAGGCTGATGGTTTGTGGTCCGCACCGACCACCACAGCCTTCGCTACCTCCTACAACAGAAGATCGCTACACCCGCTCAACAAGTATGGGTGGCCAAGCTTCTCGGCTATGACTTCAGCATCGAGTTCCTGTTAGGGAAGACCAATTGCGCGGCCAATGCCCTCTCGCGCAACCCCATCCTCACAACCATTTCCCGACCGGTGTGGGATTATGCAGATACCCTCCAACGGGAAGTAGAAGCCGACCCGACGCTCAACAAGATACAGATAGCACTTCTCGCGGATGCCACAAGCCACCCACCATACTCCTTGGTTGACAGTCGCTTACTCTATAAGGGCCGCCTCGTGCTCGCCCCCTCCTCCTCGAGTATTTCGCGGTTGTTGAACGAGTTCCATGCTTCACCTACGGGGGGACACGCCGGAGCTTATTCGGACGTACCGACGGCTTGCTGCCTCACTCTTTTGGCCTCATATGTTCCGACGGGTCAAGGCCTTTGTGGCCTCGTGCCTCACCTGACAGAAAGCCAAGTACGAGGCCATGTTCCCTGGTGGTCTGCTTCAGCCCCTTCCGATTCCAGATCGCATTTGGGACGACGTCGCCATGGATTTCATCATACGGCTACCCCGATCACAGGGGCACGACAACATCCTGGTTGTAGTGGACTGGCTCTCAAAGTATGCTCATTTTATTCCCCTGCGCCACCCATACACGGCGGCCACAGTCACCGACAGTTTCGTCCAGGGGGACGTACGCCTCCATGAGTTTTCTCGGTCGATCGCCAGCGACCGCGATCCGCTCTTCCTTAGTACATTCTGGACCACGCTGTTCCGCTTACAGGGCACCCGTCTCCGCATGAGCATAGCCTACCACCCGCAAACAGACGACCAATCTGAGGTCCTCAATCGGTGTTTGGAGACGTATCTCCACTGCTTCGTGGGGGAGCAACCTCGCAGTTGGTTCAAGTGGCTCGGTTGGGCCGAATACTTGTACAACACCGCCTACCATCAGGCGGCCAGCACCACCCCATTCGTGGCCGTTTACGGTCACCCTCCTCCGTCGATCGTCTGCTACCTTCCAGGGGAGTGCCAGGTGGAAAGCTTGGCCACCGCTCTCCGTGATAGAGATACCATCCTGGATCATTTGAAGCACCACTTACGGCGGGCCCAACAAAAGATGGTCTCCTCCGCCAACAAGAAACGCCTAGACCTCTCTTTTAAGGTTGGCGAGAGGGTGTTCGTCAAACTCCACCACTACCGACAGCTTTCGGTGGCCCGCCGGCCCTGCGCGAAACTGGCTCCTCGTTTCTTTGGTCCTTTTGAAGTCCTCGCCCGCATAGGGGCGGTCGCCTACCGTCTTCGCCTTCCAGCCGGGAGCCACATTCATCCGATCTTCCATGTCTCCCAGCTACGACGCATTGTGGGCGACCACACTCCCACAGATCACATTCCGGCCGACCTCGACCTCGCAGGGGAGACACCCTACTACCCCGCTTCAGTCCTCGATAAGAGATGTCGCACCACAGGAGACCGCACATCAGAAGAAGTCCTTGTGGCATGGATCGGCCTGCTAGACTCGGACGCAACGTGGTTGCCCCGGGATGATTTCCGCCGCCAGTTTCCAGATTTTTGCCTTGAGGACAAGGCACATTTTCCAGATGGCTGCATTGTTACGGAGTTGCACGACGACGAGCCACCTTGGAAAGTTTACACGCGCCGGGCGCGTATAGCGGATGAGCCACAATTGCCGCAACGAATAATTAATAAATTTGTTACCCGATTTGCTTATGGCGTTAATTTGTTGCTTTGTTTGTGTGTGTTAATTTAAGTATTTCCGTACTTCCTATTTTAGAGTATTTTCTTTTTATGATCGCTCCTCATCACTATAAGAGGAGGTGTAAGCCTTGTATTGTTTTTCATCCTGTAATAGAATTGTGTTTCCCTGCCCTCCTCTCTAACCCTAACCATCTCTCTCTCTCTACCTTCCCTCCCTCTCCCGCTCTCTAACAGACCGACCGAAGTCCCCCCCCCCCCCCCCGGATAGTACCACCTGCAGATAAGATAGAAAGACTCCTCTGTCTTCTATTAACACAATTTGACTGGTAGCATCTTAATGGTCATTTATATTTACAACATTGTTATTAATGGAAGCGACCTTGCAGATATTATTCGCCTTGTCCATTACACACCAAAACTTTTCGACGAAGGATGTTTGTCCATTGAAATACTTTCTTGGTATTGAAGCTGCAAATTAAGAAGTACCTTCTTATGCCAAAAAAAGTATGTTCCGGACCTTCTCAAAGAGGTGGACATGGCTGAATATGATACTACTAATTCCCCTTTTTAATACGTGGAGAAGAACCTTTATATGCAGAGTCTTGCATTCAGTTGTCTAGAAAAGTACCTCAAATTTATTGGAAACTACCTTACCATGACACATCTTGATACTTCATGTGTGTATGTAAAGTTACTCAGTTCATGGAAGCACCGACTAGGGACTAGCATGATGAAATTCTTGATAAAGTTATCATCAAATTTGTGAAGATATATCAAGGTCTTGGTCTTGTTTACAGTCATCATGGACATAAATATTGAAGCTTTCTGTGATTCTGATTGGAAAAGTTGCTTTGTTACACAAAAATCAACCACTAGATTATTTGTCTTTAGGAGTGGCAACCTGATCTTATGGTGAATTAAGAAGCAAACCATCAATTCTCTATCCAGTACTGAACTTAGTATCAACCTATAGCTCACACGACTATGGAAACTGTGGGACAAATAGATACTTGAAGTGACAGGCTACCTTGTTCTGAGCCTACAGAATTATGGTGTGACAGTCAGGCTACAATTCAGATTGCTAATTCAGTCTTCCATGATCAATCCAAGCACATTTAGACGGATTGTCACTTTGTTAAAGAAAAATGTGAAGGACTTATCTCTCTTGTACATATTAAGATTGGGGATATTCTTAATAAGGGGGTCTCAGGACCAAAAGTATAATTCCTTTCTTTCAAGTTAGGTATGATAATCACACATGATTCACTTTGAAATGCATATTTTCTGTTTTAAATATTTTATTTTCATGGCATTGTATAAGGACCCAAACCATTGATGTAAATATGTTTCATTACCTCTCATTGAGGTCATGAGTATTTTCCTCTCCCAAATTAGATTTTGCAATAATTATATGATCAACATAAACAATCAAAATATCATCTTCCTTTCTCCGTGCTTGATGAACCTAGTGCAATCCACTTCACTTTGAATGTATCCGACAGACTTCATTGCACTATTGATGCACTCAAACTAAGATGTTGGCAACTATTGCAATGCATATAAGGTTTTCTTATTTACTGACATTTTGTTCTTAGTGGTCAATCCAAGCAAGGGTTCATAAACACTCCATCTTCCAAATTTTTCTGGAGGAAAATATCCTTCATGTCAAGCTACTAAAACTCCCATCCCAGAATAGCAACACAAACAGGTGCAAGAGTTTCAGAATAGTCAACCCCTTATGTTTAAATGCATCTTTTTGCCACTAGTTTAGTGTTGAACCTCTCAATAACCCATTTTGAATTGCGTTTGATTGTGAATACTCACTTACACCAGACTACCTTTTTCCTTTAGGTAGTGACACTATGTACCGAGTGTGGTTCTTTTCTGGAGCGTTCATCTCTTCAATCATAATCTTTCACCCTAGATCCTTTCGAGCTTATTAGCAATGATTAGGTATTGTTGGAATCAGGATTCGGTAATAATTCTTAAACAAGATTAACACTCCTTTATATATAGGTGTGAGAGTTACAATAGTAAAAGGTAAAAATGCAAAATAAAAATGCATATACTAACACTAAACGATAACATTGTCCCTCAAGATGAGTGTGTATTATTTATCATGCCTAACTTGGCCTCAAAAGCACTCAGACTCAATCCTTTAGTGAGGACAAACGGTGTTCTCAGACTCTTAATATATTCTCTTTGATAAAATGTTTGTCCACTTCAACATACTTGGTGGTCATGTTGAGCGGGATTGTGTGTAATGTTGATGTCTCCCTTATTGTCAAAGTAAAGTCTGATAGGTGCCCTTTTTTCATGGCCAAGATCACTCATAATGGAGTGAATCCACAGACCTTCACAAATTCCACGAGTCATAACTCCGAACTCTTCTTCAGCACTTGGTCTGGCTACCACATGTTTTTTACTTCTCTAAGTTACTAGGTTCCCATCGACCAAAGAACAATGGTTAAAAGTGGATCTTCGGTCGTCAACAGATCCAGCCCTGTCTACATACATGTAAACTTCAATTGTTAATTCATCACTTGATGAGAACATGATATTGCTTCTTGGGGAGGACTTGAGGTATCGTAGGATTCAGTGGACATCGTTCAAGTGGAGAGCCTTCGGAGAATGCATGTTACTGACTGATAACTCGAACCGCATGCGAGATATCTGGACTTGTATTATACAAATAGATAAGGCTCCTTAACATCCTCTAAAATCAAAATCCGGTGATGTCCGCAACAACTTCTCTGCCATTCCTTCCTAATTTGTGGTTTAACTTTAATTGGGGTGTCAGCAGGTTTGCACCAACTCATCACTGATGTCTCAAGAAAATCGAGGATATATTTTCTTTGAGAGATGAAGATCCCATGTCTAGATCTGACAACTTCAATACCCAAGAAGTACTTGATCTCTAGGTCTTTCATCTCAAATTCCCTTGATAGTTTTTCCTTTGTAGAAGTACTTGATCCAGAAGTACTATCTCTAGGCCCTTCACCTCAAATTCCCTTCACAGGTCTCCCGACTGTACAACCCCGTATTCGCGGAGTCGGGTCCCCAAGAAAGCGCAATGTGTAATCCAGCGAATGGTCCGGGACAAGTTCAACTTCCAGAGGCTGAGGGGGCAAAGGGGTGGGTGCGGCGGGAGGCCGGCACCCGCCCCGGCCCCTCTTTATGGGGCGAGTGAGGCAGGAGACCGGCACTCGCCTCAGCTTATTTTAGGGGGCGGGTGCGGCAGGTGGCCGACACCCGCCCCGACCCCTCTTAGGGGGTGAGTGCGGAGGGAGGCCGACACTCGCCCCAGCTTATTTTAGGGGGCGGGTGCGGCGGGAGGCCGACACCCGCCCCGGCCCCTCTTCAGGGGGCTAGTGCGGAGAGAGGCTGACACTCGCCCCGACTTATTTTAGGGGGCAGGTGCGGCGGGAGGCCGGCACCCGCCCCGACCACTCTTCAGGGGGCGAGTGCGGCGGGAGGTCGGCACTCGCCCCGCCTTGTTTTAGGGGGCGGGTGCGGCGGGAGGCCGACATCCGCCCCGGCCCCTCTTCAGGGGGCGAATGCGGCGGGAGGCCGGCACTCGCCCCGGCCTGTTTTAGGGGGCGGGTGCGGCGGGAGGCCGGCACCCGCCCTGGCCCCTCTTCAGGGGACGAGTGCGGCGGGAGGTCGGCACTCGCCCTAGCTTATTTTAGGGGGCGGGTGCGGCGGGAGGCCGGAACCCGCCCCGACCCCTCTTCAGGGGGCGAGTGCGGCGGGAGGCCGGCACTCGCCCCGCCTTGTTTTAGGGGGCGGGTGCGGCGGGAGGCCGGCACCCGCCCCGACCCCTCTTCAGGGGGCGAGTGCGGTGGGAGGTCGGCACTCACCCCGACTTGTTTTAGGGGGCGACCGCCGCCCGCCCCGGCCCCTTGAGCAACTCGCCCGGCATGAGCAGCTCGCCCGGCATGAGCAGCTCGCCCGGCTTGAGGGTCTCGCCCGACTTGAGCAGCTCGCCCGGCTTGAGGGTCTCGCCCGGCTTGAGCTGCTCGCACGGCTTGAGGATCTCGCCCGGTTTGAGCAGCCCGCCCGACTCGAGGGTCTCGCCCGGCTTGAGCAGCTCGTCCGATTTGAGCAGCTCGCCCGGCTTGAGGGTCTCGCCCGGCTTGAGCAGCTCAGCCGGCTTGAGCAGCTCGCCCGGCTTGAGCAGCTCGCCCGGCTTGAGCAGCTCGCCCGGCTTGAGCAGCTCGCCCGGCTTGAGCAGCTCACCCGGCTTGAGGGTCTGCTGTTTTGCCCCTAGTGGGTTGCGAATAGCTGTTCAAAATAGCGGAGTTTGGCTGTTGGCAGACCAGCCCCAGGTATTTCAGTAATTTTAGAGCAGCATGATTGCGCTATTGGCAGGCCATTCCCAGAAACCTATAAATAGACCCATGGGGTGCCTTGAAGAGGGATCATTTCGGACCAGTCTTCATCTTGCTCCTTCATCCTCCAAGGCACCTAGCTCTGCATTGGCTAGGGATGGAGAGATCTCAAAAGTCTTCCAGGTGTGAGGTGGGACCTCCACGCTAGAGCCAAGGGTCATTCTACAAATTCAGGTCTCTCACCAAGGGACGACTTGGGAGAAGTAGGTGTGAGTTGCACCCCTAGGTCCGAACTCTAGGTGGAACCGAATCTCGGTTCGAACACCGGCCGTCAAAAAGCGGAAAATCCGTCTTCACAAAACGGGGAAATCTCCCTCCACCATTTCTCGGTGTAGGAGATTTATTAGCCGTTTGCGATGAGCCCGAAGCGGCACGCGGGGTTGACGAGGAGCCTTTCGGTCGAAGGGTCTCGATGAGAGCCTTATTGTTTGCCACAATCATGTGCTACAAAGACTCCAAGATCTAGGCCAAAGTGAGGCCGCCAGGATTGTCGTCGTCCATGGGTGATATCCGAGCGAGGGGAGATGAGGAAGGGGGAGTGGGCAAAATGCATGTGTTGTCCGATAGCAGTGGAATATCGACTGCAGAAGCCCCCAAAAGGACGGGCGAGCTCAAACGGCGCGGCGGGAGGCCGGATACGGGCGCGGAAGGTGTTGGTCGGGGCTACAATTCTGCGCTCCGACGGAAATGGCGGTGGTTGTTGGCATTGAGGGCAGAGGAGCAGTGAGGGAGGAGGAGACCTCTTATACCAAGGTTTGAAGGGCCTTCCTTTGAGCCCTAGTTCGTGGAGGAAGGAGGGAAAATTCTCGTAGAGGATTGGCGTGACTCTTGCGAGATCCTCTCAAGCCTATCTCGTCGGAGGAGCGACGTAGGAGGCAGAGGGAGGGAGGCTGCCGATCGAAGGGTGTTACGGCGGATCAGACAGATGCGGAGTCACGAGCTGCGTCTGGGAGCAGAAGTGTGAGCGAGAGGCACGATTAGGGTGTCGGTCCGTGAAGTAGAGAGACAGACAAAATTAAAGAGAGAGTTGTTAAATGATTTCATGATACCCAAAACAAGCCACACTCCAACCCCATAATGAATTGGAGACCAACCCAAACCCCAAATTACAAAATAAAAGATAACTGCCAAAAATAAAGCTACAATGCGGAAAGCATTAAAAGAAGTCCAAGTGGTGTGCGCCGAGGTGAGGCGCTTGTACGTGACCGCCCTGCGTCGGTCCGTAACATCTGTAACAGTTGCCTTTCAAATGAGATCAAGTAGAGAAAGTGAGAATGAGGGTCTATTTCCCCTTAGGGGAGTCTCAACCCTAGTCTTAGAAAAGAAAGAAAAAAATAAGAGAGAGAATGGTTGGGATAAATCTTGCCTTCTCCTTCTCATGTATTAATAGTTTTACAAACCCATAACTAGATACGAAAATTGCCTAAATAAAATTTCCCAAATAAAATTGCCAAAATAAAATTTGCCGGAGTAGAATTTCCAAAATAAAAATTGCTGGAATAGTAGTTGCTAATTAATTTAAAATTAAAAGTGCACATGTATTTTAAAACTTTGAATCGTAGTTGGTGCGTTCGTTATGCGGTGTTGTTGTTGATGCAGGCTATACGTGTGCCTGTATCAATTAATTGTCTATTGTTCTGAACATTAGTAACTCTATTAGTAGACATAATTGTCTATTGTTCTGAACATTAGTAACTATATTATTGTTATTACTTTTATGTTAGAATAAATATTCTATTTTCAATTTGAAGTTTTGTTCTTTTGTGGAATGAATACAGTGCATGAATAATCCTTAATTCCTTATCAACTCATTATAATTCAATAATGGCTGTTGGGTCACTTTCTCGAGTTGATTTATAATTAACTCTTGTAGTCCGGAGCATCCACTTTCTAAAGCACGTGGAAGATCTATGCTTGGTGGTGATAGGCAGTCATTTATGGAATATTCTGATGTTACAGCTGGATCAAGGTTCTTAATTTTCAGTTGATGCTGTTTGTTATTTAGATTGTCTTTTATCGTTGAAAAATAATTTTTCAACGGGCAGCTTCAGTTCAAATTATTTTTCTTTTCATTTTTACTTTCACTTTCAAAATAAGTTTGCATGTTAAAAATCTGTATCTTTTTAACAGTTTAACTTTTAGGATGTTTAATCTCACAATGCAGGGTAGTGTTTGTTTACATAATTTGTTGAAAAAATATTTTTGTTTATTTTTCCATCTTTCTTTCCCTTTAAAACCATACTTATGTTATGCGGCCCACGAAAGGGGGATGACGTGCGACCACAGACGACGTGTATCTTCTCATTCTTGCATTGTATCTTTATTTCTCACATTTTTTATTCTTTTGCGTACTCTAATTTAGTCATACATTATGTTACCCGGGTGAGGGGGCATACTATAAATATTTTGGGATTTTTTCTCTCTCACCGTATATGTGACTGGGGGGTGGGGTGCTAGGGCTATGATTGAACAAAGCTCCCCTCTATTCTCCTCTCTCGGTCGAGCTCGGCTCCCATTGAATCTTCCGTCGGGGGGAAGGTTAGGTCAAGAAAGGGTCATGACGATCTTCTCCGAGACTTCTATTTCTCAAAACCACTCACTTGCAATCGAGAGACCATAAGTGTAACATCTCATAATTTTTAGGTACCCTAGAAGTTTTATGTTCAAGTTAAGGAGATGCATGGCTCAGGGAACCCCATGATTATGGGTGGAAGAACCGTGGGATGTCAGGGGGCTTTGGTGTGACTTTAATTGTCTAAATCACATCATTTGAAGCTCACCTGACTTTGGCTATGTGAAGTGAACTCCACATTTCATTAGGACCCAAGCTTGCTCAATGGCATCCTGATAGGCCTAAATCTTCCTGGGGAGGCCAACCAACTTAGTAGGATCACGATGGACCCTATGATGTGGAGCAGAGACGAGGACGCGTTTTGGGCCCGTTCGGGGCTGATTTGGCAACTTTCCATATATGGCGTTCCCGGATCGACGATCGGACTCCACGATTACGTCTGGAGCGTCGCCGCGAGTCAAAACGCTATATTACTTTATATTTTTTTGAGTTTATTTTGATGTATTTTAAGGGCTAACCCACCGGCCAATCATAGTCGTTGATGGGGATGCCCTAGTTTGTGTTTTCTTATAAATAGGATGCTAGGGGGCTGATTTGAGGCTATTGTTGAATTTGGAGAAAAGCTTTCCCGAATTCTAGCGATCCCTCCTCGATGCCGACGCCGTGGAACCCTAGGTGACGACTCCTAGGCCGCCAAACTCCTCCCCAAGGTAATCCCTACCCCCACCTTCATTTTCCACGCCTCAAACCTTCGTTCCCTCCCGCTGCAGCCCTCCATTCCAGCCCCCGAAAACAGCCGGTTTCTGTCCAGATTTCAACCACGGTTCACTTTGATTCACTATTCAATTATACAATTCACTGTTCACAAATTTAATCACCACCCTACCTGCTGTATTCCAGCAACCTCCCCACCTCCGCCTGGCCTTGCAGCAGCCCCTCCCCTTCAGCCCCCTAAACCGCAGCCTCCTCCTTCCTCAATCCAGGCTGCCGACCACCCATCCATTCCCCTAACCCACCGCCAGCCCCGCTTTCCTAAACCGGCCACCCCACTGGCCCCTTTGCCCTAGCCGACCACTCCTCTTCCTCCCCTTCGTGGATCCACTTCTCACCGCTCCGAAAACCCTAGATCTATTTTGATCTAGTGCTACCACCCTCTGATTCGTTATTCCCTCCACGCAAATCTTCCATTTTTGTTCGAATCCGCTCCAAATCATCGGATCTATTCACCCCCGGCCCGGATCTACTCATTTGTGGCCGGATCCGCCGTTTTACCATCCGTTACCGCCACTTTTCGCCGAAGGCAGCCACCACCATCACCGCTTCGCCTCCGGTTCCACTTCCGATCGCTCGTTTTGCATCCGGTTCGTCAATTCCTCCATCGCCTCGGATCAGCCCACTGCATCGTGAGTATCTCGTGGTTTGTGTTTTGTATTTGACATTTGCACTTGATTGTTTATCTATATTTGTGTTGTGATCATAGTTTGGTGGTTGTTGTACTTTTGCGCTAATATTTGTTTGTGGAATTAATCGTCGTCGCTTGCTTTGGCCCTCCGCGCGGAGGAAGCCGTTGCCAAATCGCCAAAATTATTTAATTGCTTCTTTATTTTGATTAACTGTGTGGTGTTGTTAATTCTCATTGCTTAAATTAATTGTCGTCACCATACGACTGTTTCATTGCATGTAGCATTGCATTACCATATCCCCTCGCACGTGCACATAGAGTCCTAGCTTCCGAGCACCACTAGCCTACCCCTACATCATTTTGGTATCAGAGCGAGGTTAGGCCATTTGCATGCTTTGTAGTGGTAGGTCATATAGAGTCTTTAGGTTCATCCATGTCTAGTTATCGTCGTCGTTCGTCTCCTTCATCTGAGTATTCTAAGTCCGCCTATATCCGATCTCATAGAGTAACTTTAGAGAAATCCTCACGTTATCATGATGATTATTATCGTCTGCGACACACCACTTCCCGAGATCGTGTCGACCCACCGACACAACCTCACTATGCTAGAGATGATCAGTATGATTGTCGCCGTTCTTATCCTTGCACGCGAGCGGATCGTGTTGAACCTTCGACTCGACCTGATTACCTTAGGGATGACTATTTTGAGGATCCTCACTTTGAGAGAGATCTTGAGAGTCAGTTTCGTACAGTTTCCCCTTCCTTTGACGGCTCATCGAGTCCTGAGTATTTCAGTTATTGGCTCGTGGATGTTGAGTATTATCTTGATCATTTTGAGTTATTCGGCGAGCGTCGCGTTAAGTTTGCAAAACTTAGACTTTTAGATCAGACGAGGACATATTGGGCTAGCGTTGAGAGGACCCGCGAGCGAGACCGTCTTCGTCGCATCATTAGTTGGAGGGACATGAAACGTATATTGTGTCAGAGGTATCTGCCTTCATTGTATCGGAGTCGCTTGCTCGACCAATTATTTTCCCTTCAACAAGGATCCATGTCCGTCGCTGAGTACATTGATTGCTTTGATGAGTTAGTTGTGAGGAGCGACATCCGAGAGGACCCAACCATGACCACTTGCATATTTAGATCTGGGCTTCGATCTGACATTCGTGCTAATGTGGCTTATCATAGCTCGAAGTCCCTCAAGAAGACGTGTCAGCTTGACCTTCATTACGAACAGTCTTTGAGATCCGCCAGAGCTGGTCGGTTGGACCCTCACCTTGACCTCCACAGTACGAGCCCTTATCATACTGAGGTCACTACAATGCCTACCACTACCCTGTCACCCACAATGGGAGTGATACCTGATACGGGTTACTCTCACCCCAGCGAGATGCTTAGTCCCGTGAGTGACCTATCTCTTATTTCTGACCCGTCTCTTGTGATCCCGATGAAGGGTAAGCCTGAGCGACCTATTGAGTCTGTAGTGTTGTGTCCCTCACCCACACCTCCACTTTTGGCATGTCCGGGGTTGATTAACACTAATACCCTAGACTCATGTCTTGACACCGCACCCACAGACCCATTCTTGAGCGTAGGTCTATGTCGCTTTTCCCTTGGCATTATCCTGAGCCACGTTACGACCGAGAGCTCAGAGCCTGTTGTTGACCTCATAGTGGCTATATCACCCATGCACGGGGGCACTACCCCTTTCGATGGTATTTATCGGGAGGACCTTGACCTTAGTGACGATCCCTATGACGAGCCCCCTGTTGAGCCTCCTGATGATCCGCCACATTTTGGTGAGGTTGAGACTCAGGTGAGCCACTCAGGTATGACGCCTCTTTCATTATCATCTATGGTCTTGCCCCAGAGAAGGGACCTTGAGTGAAGCCTGACATATGCAGGGCCTACCTTGAGTTCACTTGAGTATACTCATATTGGGAGGACCTACCTTATGACGCCTCACACTCTGGATGAGTTTGAGGACACGCCACTCGCTGAGCCACCCGATGAGTTCTTTCTTGTCTGGGACGCTCACCATATTTTAGAGTCACGACTTCCAATCGGTGTACACGATTTTCACTCGGGTGGTCATCTCCTTCATGGTGACTTTTCTTACACACCTCCTGGGGACCCCCCTGATACGCTACGTTTACCGAGACACATTTGGCTCTTTACGAGCCCGTATTTGAGTATAGTTGTCTCTCACGGTCATCTGAGCGCTCGTCACACACAGGATGAATTTGTCTATACTCCACCGAAAGAACCTCCTGATAGTCCACCACATTTGAGAGACATCTCAGGAATTATTGGATTTTCCTATAAAGAGTGTATTGTGTCTATCATGTTGTCTTTGTATCATTTGCATTACCTGCATGAGTCTGCTGAGTCATTTGCACAGCATTTGCATGATTTGCATGAGTCGGTCCGCCGACGAATATTAACAAGCAATGAAAATTACAAAGCACATGCAGTTAAGCGAAGGCGAGAGCAAATATTTAATGTAAGCGAGAAGATAATGGTGTGAGTCCTCCCTGAGAGGCTCCCTTCGGGGCTTGCCAAGAAGTCAAGCGCGAGCTGATTGGGTCCGTACTCCATTATTAGTCGTATTGGGACCAACGCCTACCGACTTGACATCCCGGCCAGTATGGGAATGCACCATGTGTTTAATGTTGAAGATCTGACTCCATACTATGAACCTCATGAGTATGTGGGCCCGATCAGTGGAGATGCCCAGCCACCCCCACCCCCACTGTCATTACCATATCACCCTCATACGTTCTCACCCATTGTTGACCTCCACCCACCTGGGGACTCGTCTTCTTTGGTTTCACCGCAGGCACCGCCGATCGCACCGGGATCCACCACTCGTGAGTTGAGCGTTAAGAGCTTCATGGAGACCAGACTCCACCAATACATTCCCACTACAGACGTTGGTGACTCTTGGGTACTTGCAGCAGAGCTTGATCGATTCGCACCAGGACTTCGACTTCAGCACGTCCGCCTCCATTCACCGGAGATGACATCTTTTCAGTCAGGGGGAGTTGATTGGCGAGGACACTTTCCAGCGACGACACTTGGGCGACCTCAGGTGGACTTCTTTGAGTTTTACCCGGCATGCAGCGAGAGAATTTTGATCCCTATTCATCGGGAGATGAATTGTTTCAAGCCGGGGAGATTGATGCGGAGCAGAGACGAGGACGCGTTTTGGGCCCGTTCGGGGCTGATTTGGCAACTTTCCATGTATGACGTGCCCGGATCGACGATCGGGCTCCGCGATTACGTCCGGAGCGTCGCCGCGAGTCAAAACGCTATATTACTTTATATTTTTTTTAGTTTATTTTGATGTATTTTAAGGGCTAACCCACCGGCCAATCATAGTCGTTGATGGGGATGCCCTAGTTTGTGTTTTCTTATAAATAGGATGCTAGGGGGCTGATTTGAGGCTATTGTTTAATTTGGAGAAGAGCTTTTCCGGATTTCAGCGATCCCTCCTCTGTGCCGACGCCGTGGAACCCTAAGTGACGACTCATAGGCCGCCAAACTCCTCCCCATGGTAATCCCTACCCCCACCTTCATTTTCCACGCCTCAAACCTTCGTTCCCTCCCGCTGCAGCCCCCCATTCCAGCCCCCGAAAACAGCCGGTTGCTGTCCAGATTTCAACCACGGTTCACTTTGTTCACTATTCAATTATACAATTCACTGTTCGCAAATTTAATCACCACCCTACCTGCTGTATTCCAGCAACCTCCCCACCTCCGCCTGGCCTTGCAGCAGCCCCTCCCCTTCAGCCCCCTAAACCGCAGCCTCCTCCTTCCTCAATCCAGGCTGCCGACCACCCATCCATTCCCCTAACCCACCGCCGGCCCCGCTTTCCTAAACCGGCCACCTCACGAGCCCCTTTTCCCTAGCCGACCACTCCTCTTCCTCCCCTTCGTGGATCCACTTCCCACTGCTCCGAAAACCCTAGATCTATTTTGATCTAGTGCTATCACCCTCCGATCTGTTATTCCCTCCACTCAAACCTTCCATTTTTGTTCGAATCCGCTCCAAATCATCGGATCTATTCACCCCCGGCCCGGATCTACTCATTTGTGGCCGGATCCACCGTTTTACCATCCGTTACCGCCACTTTTCGCCGAAGGCAGCCACCGCCATCGCCGCTTCGCCTTCGGTTCCACTTCCGATCGCTCGTTTTGCATCTGGTTCTTCAAATCCTCCATCGCCTCGGTTCAGTCCACTGCATCGTGAGTATCTCGTGGTATTGTGTTTTGTATTTGACATTTGCACTTGATTGTTTATCTATATTTGTGATGTGATCATAGTTTGGTAGTTGTTGTACTTTTGCGCTAATATTTGTTTGTGGAATTAATCGCCGCCGCTTGCTTTGGCCCTCCGCGCAGAGGAAGCCGTTGTCAAATCGCCAAAATTATTTAATTGCTTCTTTATTTTGATTAACTGCGTGGTGTCGTTAATTCTCATTGCTTAAATTAATTGTCGTCACCATCCAACTGTTTCATTGCATGTAGCATTGCATTAGCATATCCCCTCGCACGTGCACATAGAGTCCTAGCTTTCGAGCACCACTAGCCTACCCCTACATCACCCTATAAGACCCCAAAGAGGGTCACCTCACCCTAGTGACTGGGCAAGTCAACCCTAGAGTTGACTTAGTCAAATCTAGCTAAACGTTGAAAATAAGAGCTCCCTGAGGACCCAATAGGTGATCCAAGTCATGTCATGACTTGAGATCCCCCCTTGACTTATAGGTCCCCATACACACCTATGGTGGGGTGGTCAAACTCAACATGAAGGTTCACTTAGTCAACCTTGACCTAAATCCTGATTTTGAGTGTGACCATAGTGCCTTTCACCCCACCAAAGTCTGAATTTTCTTTGGCTTGACTTGTCACACTTCCCAACACCTACATATGGAGTGTCACCTCAGTCAAAGATTAACCATGGATTATTCAGAGATCAAATCAAGCTTTTCAGATTTCCTAGGATATGTGAAACTAAACCAAGGCCCCACATTTGTTTGTGTGCACCCATGACATCCACTCCACCTCCTTAGGCACCACAAAGTCAACCATAGGTCAAGGGTTTGTAGCTACTTCGAGTGATTAGGAAGCTACACCATGCAAAATTCGGCCATTAACTACTTTGGAAGTTAAGCCCCATTTCCCCCATATAACTCCACCATGAATTTAGAGCATTATTACCTCTTTTCCAAGAGAAGGCGAGAAGGAGAAACCGTCTAGAGGAGGCTTGCCAACAATAGAAGAGACGGTGGACAATTCCGACCACCGCTACCATCATTCCTCCTCGGATCCAATCATGTCGTGTAAACCCCTCTCGGGTGACAACTCTACTCTCTTCCTCAATTCTTAGCTCTAAACACCACAAAAATTGCACCACCCTCGGCCAAATATCCTCCTCCGGCAAGAAACCGAGAGAGAAGGATTGCATTTTTTGGTGACTACCGGCGGTGGATTGTCGCCGGACCACCCCTAGGTTGCTCGCCGGTCTCAAGCGAGCACGGTGGGAGCGGAACTCCGACGGATGGTGTCCGGGGGCGGCGGCGGAAGACCAATTAGAAGGACGGGATCGGTCTCGTCGATTTCCCTTGCATCCAATGATACAACCATTCATCAAGATCGTGATCACCATCTGGATCGTCCATAACCTTAGCCAATGATTATTAATCATTGGATGGGAGGATGGGTAATGGTCTGGTTCAATCTGGGTTATCCTTGCTCTTTAAGATCTGTGCAGAGTCAGCTGACTGAACTTTGCCAAATCAAAGAAATCCTAGATGTAAAATTTAAGGCAGAAACTTGAACCTTGAATTATGGTTGTTTATGGACATTTTCCAACATGAAAGTTGTAGATAATTGTCCAACATGAAAGTTGTATACAATTGTCCGAGCATTTCAAAATGGGGTGTCACATTTCATGGTGATGCTCGTAGCTTCCCCAATTTTATTTCAAAATTGACTAAATTAAATTCGGTTTAAAATCTTTGAAAGTTCATATCTTGGAAAATATTGATCACCATGTCCTGAAATTTTATATGGGAGTCTCTAATATCAATATCTAGCCTCACAAAAAGTTTCATGATTTTTGGAGATACTTTTTTGCTATAGTTTCTGAAATAGTTTACAGGTTACATTGTATGCCTATTTAATTGATTTTGAGGGACCATTTGAATGTTTTAAGAAAGGAATTTTTGGCAGTGGCTTATTTTTGATATTAACTAATGCTGGTTAAAGTTTGAAAGCATTTGAAGAACTCTACATCAAGTTTTGCTATAAATTGACATTTTTGCTCATTTTGTCACACCTTAACTTAGGGGATTTAAAAAATGTGAATATTTCTCAAACCATGAAGAATTATCTAGTGAAATTTTGATCTTATGTTCTCTGTACTTTTGGGAGTCTCCCCATCAAATTTGGAAATTTTTGGAAGTGATTTGTCTTATGTATTTAATTTAATTAGATTCTTGATTAACCGCCATATTTGTGAAATTTATTGCAAATCTTAACTCTAATTGTTGTCAAATTTTGGGAGTAGTTTAATTATCATGAAACCTAAATGTAACCAAAATTTGAGACTATTTGGATGCCATTTGATCAGGTTTCTAACTTTTACATGTTCAAGTTTATTATGTCACACCTAACTTAGGACAATCATATTTTTTTGAATTTTTCTCTTTTTGGAAGTCATTTTCCCTTAAAATTTTTCAAATACTAATCTCATGTATATTATTACAATGTAAATCAAACTCTATGGGCTTTTATTACGATTTAAAATATGAAATTTTAGCGGTGATATTATTATGTCATAATGGTGCTATGACTGAATTTTTGAGATATTTGGAAGTGATTTGACACTGTTTTGATCGACATGTCTAAAAGATTAATATCATGTACAAGACTTGAATCTCCTTGTAGTAGTACAGAATTACGGATCATGCATGAAATAATAATGCTTGGTCAATTAAAGGATTATTCAGAAGTTCAACATGTTAGTATGGAGTTTAGGTTGTTAGCTGGATGTCTTCCAACTCGGGAAACCTACACCTGAAAATACTATAATACACACCTTGGCAATTTAGGTACTCTCCGTGATAGTGGTAGTGCTTATGAACACCCTTGTGATGATAGGTTAGTTATTAGCCTTGTTGAGGATTACTTTAGTGGATCCTTTTAATATCAGTCCCTACACCTAAGATTAACCTCCTGATTAGTTGGTTGAAGACTAGGTATAGGTGAGAAGGATTTAGTGGTGTGAAGTCTAATATGGACTGAGACATAATTCATTAAAATACTTTTTTAGTATGTATTGTTAAACCTGATTATACCACTAGGAGCTTGTGGATGTTTTATCACTATCACAATTGTGATGTGTGCTGGTGTAACACCCCTTCACAGTATTTCAGAAATCAGTCGTCCGGCCGGGTCAGCGATATAAAGAAAATTAGGAAGCAGTATTAAAACTAGTAGCAGCAGGTAATAAAAGTCCAAACTAAACAGATTTACTACTTACAGCGGAAGTAAAAATTCAACTAAGGTTAACCACATACCTGATGTCTGGATTCACAGAGCCACTAAACAAGAATGAGATTTACAATAACTGAAAATCTGAACTATCAAAATAAGTCTGATACAAGATAAATAAAATATTAATGAGTTACACTGTCCACAACTACAAGTACATGCTGAAACGGAGTAAACTGAAATGATAAAAGTACTACAAACTGACACCACCATGACGCTCATCCTAGACGTAGTTTCCCACCTGGGTCACCTGAAAAACATTGCCCACGAAGGTTCAGAGTAAAGAAAAACAATTCCCCTTAGTGACACTAAAATAGATTTACATATGAATGCATGCATGTCTTTAAAACTAGTCTCGTGCACTGAAAACATTTTATGCTACATGTGAACACACTAAACTTTACATATGAATGAATGCATGCTTTTCCTATACTTCCTGTTGAACACACTAAAATTTCATATTCATGACTTTCCGTTCAATTACCCAAGTCCTGACGTTCACTAACTAGTATACTGTCTCACGTCAAACCTGTACTTGAGTTCTAAGTGGCTTCTAGCCTACACGTTTACTGGAAAGGCTCTAGGCAGAGTAGCTCCTAACGCGCAAAATCTGAAACTGACGACCCGAGACCATCTGACGAACTCAATTATTCTAGTGTCACGCGGGCACGGTCTCGAATCTACTAATTGTCTTAAAGGGGAGTCAACTCCCAAGACTGTAACTCATAAGATACCATATGCCCTATGAGAAAGGTAGTGCGCCTCTACCAAGCACAAAAAGACTGGTGTGCTACTGATCTTTTTTGGTCTGACACTACTCTGCATGGGATATCTTTTCTGGTGTACTACTGGGCGACCCTTGACTTTCTCGTGGTCGACTTGAAGGGACCTTTGCACCCTTGGTCGGACAGTCTCCAAACTTACGTGTACATGTGAAGTTTCGTACTTAACTAACCGTTCACGATTTTACTAACGTGGTTATGGAACAAGACGTTATCATACGCATTTCCACAATTATTTTCCTACTGTCACAACTTCTCTATGCATGCTTATGATGTTTGTACGAAACCTACTCATGCGTATAAAATATAATTATTTGATATGTCTAACTAAAAGGAATTAGGATTTCCTTACAGTGGTGCTGCGACGCTCGTATACTCGGCGCGGCGACATTTTCTCTTTCAAAAGTAATCCTACTGCTGGGGACCTTCAAAACGCTGCCCCGACCCCGCCAAAATCCTGCAATTTACCGTATCCCTAATTTCAGAATTTTCCCCTCTACGATAATCCCATGGAAAATTATATATATAACTAAGGTTACAACATTCATGAGTTAAACTTCAGTTATTACCTTTAAGTATAATGATTGAGGCTCGCAACGCGTTCCACACAAAAATCCGTGGTGAACTACGAACACCAAAACCTAGAATAGGACAATCAAAACGAAAACCTAGGTTAAATTAGTTTCCAAATCAAAGGAAATCCAAGCAGAAATCGAGAAAAAGGAAGAGATCTACTCACCGGAAACGAATAAAATCCAAACTCCTTCGGTTAGGGTTAGACCCGGTTCTCCCACGGCTAAGGAAGGATGAGGAAGGCTCACCGATGCCTGCAGAGGAGGGAGGAGACGTCGGAGATGGTTTCCGAAGGGTGATCGATCGACGGATAGCGGCGGGAGGCGTCGGCTGGCGTCGTCGCTGCACGCGGAAGACGGAGAAATCGCGGGGCCTGCTTGCGGTTTTCTCCCGTGAGAAAGAGGGGTTTTAAAGTTCACGGCTTGCGGGATTTTAATTTCAAGTCTTGCGGTTTTGCTAACCGCATGAGAAGAGGGGGGGGGGGGAATTCCTATTGGCACCCCAAGGTTATTTCCTTACAATATAACTTCATTCTCACTGCGCGCCACTAAAAGAACGCGTCACGCACTATAATCAAAGCACTTTACGAACTAATGGTTGCTATCAAAAGGAACAGTAACAGTATACCTTGCCAACGCGCCGCCTCGATCAAAATTCGTCGCGACTTTCCCCTACAATTTTAAAATAAATTTCCGTGTCAATTAACGGATGTTACAAATCTCCCCTCCTAACAAAAATTTTTGTCCTCGAAAATTGTAATCATACCTGAATCAAAGAGAAAAGAATAGTCTGCATTGCTCTTAAGCTCATCCTCTCGCTCCCAAGTATACTCTGGACGGCCACAGTTCATCCAAAGGACTTTGACCATGCGAATCTCTCTATTTCTGAGCTTCTGTATCTTTGAATCCACTATTCTGACTGGTCTAACCTCAATACTAAGATCTGTCTCAATTGGTGCTTCCTCGGTACTGATGATCTGACTGGAATTTCTGACTGCTCTCCTCAGATAGGAGACGTGGAATACATCATGTACACCACTCATTTCCTCAGGTAAGGCCAATCTGTAAGCAACCTCACCAACTCTTTCCAGCACCTCAAAAGGACCAACGAATCTGGGGCTCAGCTTTTTCATCCGCTTTATTCTAGAAACTCCAACTGGTCTGTTCTTCAAATAAACATAGTCTACAACACTAAACTCTACTGACATGTGCTTCTGATCATGATACTTGGCCTGGCGATCCTGAGCTGTCTTCATACGCTGCTGAATAAGCTTGATCCTATCAGTGGTCTTATCAATCCATGACTCCCTGATTGTGGATCTCTCTTCACTTTCAGCCCAACATAACGGTGTCCGACAACGTCTGTCATAGAGGGCCTCGAACGGTGTCATCCCAATACTCGTCTGAAAGCTGTTGTTGTAGGAGAATTCTACAAGAGTAACATATTTCTCCCACTTTCCTCCAAAGTCCAAAATGCACATCCGAAGCAAATCCTCCAAAGTCCTATTAGTGCGCTCAGTCTGTCCATCTGTCTGGGGATGGAATGCGGTGCTGAAGTGTAACCTGGTACCCAACCGCTCCTGTACGTAACGCCACTCCCTGGAGGTGAATCTGTCGTCTCGGTCTGAAACTATAGTCCTGGGAACACCGTGAAGCCGAACTATCTCGTCCAAATATAACTGTGCCAGCTTCGGACCTTGATCTGTCTTCCTAAGATGAATGAAATGGGCGACCTTAGAAAGTCGATCAACTATAACCCACAAGGAATCACTCCCACTCTGCGATCTCGGCAAACCATGAATGAAATCCATGGATATATCTTCGAATGTCCACTCAGGAATGGGAAGTGACTGCAACTTGCCTCCAGGCCTTTGGCACTCGGCCTTAACCAACTTGCACGTCTCACACTTCCCTACGTAATCTGCAACATCTCTCTTCAAGCCTGGCCACCAGACTAACTTCTTGAGATCTGCATACATCTTCGTGCTACCCGGATGTATAGAATATCTGGAATTGTGTGCCTCAAATAAAATATCCTCGCGAAGGTGACTAACATCGGGGATACACACCCTGCCATCAAACAACAATAAATCATCCTGAATAATGAATCCCTCCTTCTGTCCTGAATGCATTGAGCTCCAAATCTCTGCCATCTTTGGATCCAACGGTAGAGCTGTCCTGATTCTATCCTTGATATCGCAGGTAATCTCCATCCAACTCAACCTTGCAGAACCAAAACTACTGCGTGGCACAACGGTAATATCCAGTCTCTCCAGCTCTCGCACTAACTCCTCCTGCTGAGTGAGAAGAAAGAAACATGAACCTCTACGGCTAAGGGCATCAGCTACAACGTTCGCCTTTCCTGGATGGTACTGAATGTCTACGTCGTAGTCTGATAGAAACTCTAACCATCTGCGCTGCCTCAAATTTAGCTCTCGCTGATCAAAGATATACTTGAGGCTCTTATGATCAGTGAAAATCTCACAACGAACACCATAGAGATAGTGCCTCCAAATCTTCAGAGCATGTATGACTGCTGCAAGCTCCAAGTCATGCACTGGGTAGTTCCTCTCATGAACCTTTAATTGTCTCGAGGCATAGGCTACGACCTTTCCATGTTGCATGAGAACACATCCCAAACCCTAGCCTGATGCATCGCTGTAGATCTGAAACCCGTCAGGCCCTGAAGGTAAACTTAAAATCGGTGCGGTCATCAACCTGCCCTTCAAGTCCTCAAAAGCCAACTCACACTCAACTGTCCAATCCAAGCCCTTACCCTTCCTGGTGAGGGAAGTCAGTGGTAAGACTATCTTCGAAAAATCTCTGATGAATCTCCTGTAGTAACCAGCAAGACCCAAAAAGCTACGAACCTCTGAAACTGTCGTCGGCCTTGGCTAACCCTTAATGGCCTCTATCTTCCTCGGATCAACACTAACCCCTTTCTGACTGATGATGTGGCCTAAGAATGCAATCTCTGAAAGCCAAAACTCGCACTTTGAAAACTTGGCAAACAACTGATTCTTTCTGAGTGTGCTCAAAACAATCCTGAGGTGTGCTGCATGATATTCTGCACTCTTAGAGAACACCAAGATGTCATCTATAAAGACGATGACAAAACGATCCAAGTACTCCCGAAATACCCTGTTCATCAGGTCCATAAATACTGAAGGGGCATTGGTCAGCCCGAACGGCATGACCACGAACTCAAAGTGTCCATATCTGGTGCTGAAAGCCGTCTTCTGAATATCCGAGTCACGAATCTTTAACTGGTGATAGCCTGACCTCAGATCTAACTTGGAGAAAGTGTTCGATCCCACCAACTGGTCAAACAAATCATCAATCCTGGGAATCGGGTACTTGTTCTTTACTGTCAGCTTGTTCAACTCACGGTAGTCTATGCACAGTCTCAGACTACCATCCTTCTTCTTCACAAAAAGCACTGGAGCACTCCATGGTGAAGTGATGGGGCGTATAAAACCCAAATCAAGTAACTCCTGCAACTGACTCTTCAACTCTGCTAGTTCCCTTGGAGCCATCCGATAGGGAGATTTGGCTACCGGTGTAGCCCCAGGCTGCAAGTCTATCGGGAACTCAATCTCTCTATCTGGAGGGGCACCAGGGAGCTCTTCCGGGAAAACATCGGGGAACTCCTGCACCACTGGTACCTCTGACAACTCAGCCTTAGTCTCTGCCTTCATTAGTACTACGAAGGTTTCACAACCCTTACTGATGGACCTTCTCGCTTGGACTGCAGATATGATCATCTTCACTACTCCCTTCAAGCCCTGAAAAGAAAAAGAAGTCTGATTGGGGCCATCAAACTGTATCTGCTTCGCCCTACAGTCAATCCTGGCGTTGACTGCCGAAAGCCAGTCCATTCCAAAAATCAGGTCGAATCCTGCAATAGGTAGCTGCAAAGCTTCCACGATAATCTCGGTGTCACCAAACTGCACCGGTACCCTGCACCTATCTCTGGTCTGCAGAAGGGATCCATTCGGCATCATAACATCCAGTGCTACAGTCTCTGGGAAGACTTCTAAATTCAACTTACGCACTAGAGATTCTGCGATAAACGAGTGCGAGGCACCCGTATCAAACAGAATCTTAGAGGGTAAATTACGAATCATAAGGATGCCTACATGAATGATTTTCAAAAAGAAAAGAGTGTCACTACGGAGGATTAAAATAAACTTATCAAGCAAAGTAAACACTTACCTGTCACTACATCCTCCTGCTCCTTAGCCTCCTGCTGACCAAGCCCATAAGCTCTGGGCTGCACCAATTCTCGACCCTGCTGTGGTCTTCCATCAGTAATCATCAACGCTTTGCCCTTGTCTGCTCTGCTAGGGCCACCAATCTCATACTTCGACTGCAGGAACAAAATACATTTGTCATCTACCGAAAATTTATAAATGTACAAACTACAATAAGGTTGATTACCTGATTCGAACCACCTTCCTGACAGAAACGAGCAATGTGTCCAGGTTGACGACACTTGTAACACACGCCCGCGCTGGCCAAACACTCTCCTGGATGGCGACGCTGACACTTGGGACAAAGGGGGTAGTCCCTGCTCCTGTCACCAGATTGACCATACTTCCTCGCATCAGGCTTCTGCTTCTTGTTCCAGTTCTTCCCCTGATCATTCCTGCTCTGCTGCGACTGATGCGAATCCTGAGATCGCTTTGCACGGAAATTACTTCGCTTTTGAACCTTCTGCTGGTCAGCCTCCAGCCTGCGAGCCGTATCCACTAAGCTCCTGTAATCAGCATTGACCATAGTCATCAGCGGCTGTCTCAATGAGTCACGTAAGCCATCCACAAAGCGGCTGCACTTCTCAGTCTGGTCTCCCTGCATTACGCCCGCATATCGAGCCAGATGGGTAAGCTCTCGCTCGTACTCAGCAACAGTCCTGTCCCCCTGGAAAAGCCTAAGGTATCTCTCCTGTAGACCTCGTCGTGCGGAAGGAGGCACGAACCAACTCGCAAGGGCTCTAGAAAATTCGCCCCACGTAAACATGTCTGGCGTACGACCTGGCCAAAAACATGGTCATACTATTTAAAAAGAGAACATATCACTTCCAAAATAATTAAAGGAATTTTTCATAACCATTTACCTGCGGGATCATCCGCCCGGTACTTGTCCCACCAGACCTTTGCCTCACCTCGGAGGAGGAAAACTGCCAGAGGAACCTTCTTATTCTCTGGGCACTCCAAAACATCCAGCAGGTCTCTGGTGTTTGCTACTCAATCATCTGTATCCATCGGGGTCTCATCCCCACTGTAGTTTGAAGGCTGAAGTTCTCTAAAATTCCTCAAATAACGCTCCAGGGTCATCTCCACGGGCGCTGGGGCAGGAGCTGGTGCAGGGGCTGGTACGTGTACTGGAACTGGAAATCCTGCAGCCAGTCCTCTCTGAAACTCCATCAAGGCAACAGTAACCGCCTTGGCAATCTGAGACGCTATATCAGTGCCCTCTGAAGCTGCTGAAACTGGAGGTACCTGTGACACTGCGGCATCTCCCATAGTGGCGTTAGGAACAAGGTCCTGACGTGAAGATTCACCTGGTTCACTTACTCGAGTTGCCTGATAGAACATATAAAAGAAATCTGGTTATTTATCAAGCATTTGCTAAAACTGGTTTGACAACTATATTCGTACTCCTGTGAAAACTAAGCCTTAAACGCAACTTAAAATACTCTACTAACATAAGTTTACTCTTACACAGTCTTATGGCTCTGTGAAAACCTTCTAGGGTCCAGGGATCCTTAACCTGGCTCTGATACCAATTTGTAACACCCCTTCCCAGTATTTCAGAAATCAGTCGTCCGGCCGGGTCAGCGATATAAAGAAAACTAGGAAGCAGCATTAAAACTAGTAGCAGCAGGTAATAAAAGTCCAAACTAAACAGATTTACTACTTACAGCGGAAGTAAAAATTCAACTAAGGTTAACCACATACCTGATGTCTGGATTCACAGAGCCACTAAACAAGAATGAGATTTGCAATAACTGAAAATCTAAACTATCAAAATAAGTCTGATACAAGATAAATAAAATATTAATGAGTTACACTGTCCACAACTACAAGTACATGCTGAAACAGAGTAAACTGAAATGGTAAAAGTACTACAAACTGACATCACCATGACGCTCATCCTAGACGTAGTTTCCCACCTGGGTCACCTGAAAAACATTGCCCACGAAGGGTCAGAGTAAAGAAAAACAATTCTCCTTAGTGACACTAAAATAGATTTACATATGAATGCATGCATGTCTTTAAAACTAGTCTCGTGCACTGAAAACATTTTATGATACATGTTATGCATGCTTTTCCTATACTTCCTGGTGAACACACTAAAATTTCATATTCATGACTTTCCGTTCAATTACCCAAGTCCTGACGTTCACTAACTAGTATACTGTCTCACGTCAAGCCTGTACTTGAGTTCTAAGTGGCTTCTAGCCTACACGTTTACTGGGAAGGCTCTAGGCAGAGTAGCTCCTAACGCGCAAAATCTGAAACTGACGACCCGAGACCATCTGACGAACTCAATTGTTCTAGTGCCACGCGGACACGGTCTCGAATCTACTAACTGTCTCAAAGGGGAGTCAACTCCCAAGACTGTAACTCATAGGATATCATATGTCATATGAGAAAGGTAGTGCGCCTCTACCAAGCACAAAAAGACTGGTGTGCTACTGACCTTTTTGGTCTAACGCTACTCTGCATGGGATATCTTTTCTGGTGTACTACTGGGCGACTCTTGACTTTCTCGTGGTCGACTTGAAGGGACCTTCGCACCCTTGGTCGGACAGTCTCCAAACTTACGTGTACATGTGAAGTTTCGTACTTAACTAACCGTTCACGATTTTACTAACGTGGTTATGGAACAAGACGTTATCATACGCGTTTCCACAATTATTTTCCTACTGTCACAACTTCTCTATGCATGCTTATGATGTTTGTACGAAACCTACTCATGCGTATAAAATATAATTATTTGATATGTCTAACTAAAAAGAATTAGGATTTCCTTACAGTGGTGCTGCGACGCTCGTATACTCGTCGCGGCGACATTTTCTCTTTCAAAAATAATCCTACTGCTGGGGACCTTCAAAACGCTGCCCCGACCCCGCCAAAATCCTGCAATTTACCGTATCCCTAATTTCAGAATTTTCCCCTCTACGATAATCTCATGGAAAATTATATATATAACTAGGGTTACAACATTCATGAGTTAAACTTCAGCTATTACCTTTAAGTATAGCGATTGAGGCTCCCAACGCGTTCCACACAAAAATCCGTGGTGAACTACGAACACCAAAACCTAGAATAGGACAATCAAAACGAAAACCTAGGTTAAATTAGTTTCCAAATCAAAGGAAATCCAAGCAGAAATCGAGAAAAAGGAAGAGATCTACTCACCGGAAACGAATAAAATCCAAACTCCTTCGGTTAGGGTTAGACCCGGTTCTCCACGGCTAAGGAAGGATGAGGAAGGCTCACCGATGCCTGCAGAGGAGGGAGGAGACGTCGGAGATGGTTTCCGAAGGGTGATCGATCGACGGATAGCGGCGGGAGGCGTCGGCTGGCGTCGTCGCTGCACGCGGAAGACGGAGAAATCGCGGGGCCTGCTTGCGGTTTTCTCCCGTGAGAAAGAGGGGTTTTAAAGTTCACGGCTTGCGGGATTTTAATTTCAAGTCTTGCGGTTTTGCTAACCGCATGAGGAGAGGGGGGGAATTCCTATTGGCACCCCAAGGTTATTTCCTTACAATATAACTTCATTCTCACTGCGCGCCACTAAAAGAACGCGTCACGCATTATAATCAAAGCACTTTACGAACTAATGGTCGCTATCAAAAGGAACAGTAACATTATACCTTGCCAACGCGCCGCCTCGATCAAAATTCGTCGCGACTTTCCCCTACAATTTTAAAATAAATTTTCGTGTCAATTAACGGATGTTACAGCTGGTGTGTTTGTGTGGCGGGTCTTCCCACTCTTCCGAACATAGCACACTAACGGAGTAGAGAGCAAGACTCTTAGGCTTAGGGTGATGGGTCTTGTAGGGTAACCTAGGTAGTCTTTCTGGTGTCAGTACCTTGGTAGACCTCACACTTTAGCTTGTTAAAGCAAAAAACTGTGTTGGAGGTGCGGCAGATACTCCAAAGTAGTACCGACATGGGCTGTACACAGAGGCATAGGATTAGTAGTGTGTCACTCAAGAGTGGAGATGCATCGCTCCACTGCCATTATCTGGTCATGACGTGTGGAGCCTATGAGGTTAGCTACCCACAAAAAGTGATGAACCAAGAATCTATTGTCGACATAGAGTGTGTGTGAATTGTTATTATAAATCATCTCATACTGCATTGCATAGTTTTATTTTACCGCGAATCCTTATCTTATAAGTTTATATGAGTATTCTTATAAGATATGTTACTCCTCTATTGTTATTATAATTGGAAATTTATCATACAAGTCTGTTGAGCTTTCTTATATGATAAGTTATTGTCTTATATACACTCGTAGTCATATACTCTCTTTTTATTATATTGTGCTAATTTGTTATGCAGCTGAGTTCCCCTTCTCTCTCTCGATGTTTAGGCTTAGTTCTTGGGGAGAGGCTGTGTGAGTTGCTTAGTCTTTTAGACTAACGGTTTCACATGTAACCATTCAGGAGCCGTCATAGGAGCAACGACACCCGTGGAAGTTGGAGCACCAACAAGTAGAGTCGCAGCGACACCACCCCTACATGGGTATGAGATTTCCAGTGAGGATGAATCCTCTACCGCCTCACGTCACATCATCATATACCACTCCAGGGGATGATGTGAGAGACGTGCAGATCTTTGTTATGACATCTTTAATTAATGGACATGTTGTATGGGCATGTCATTGCCCTTTTTTCCGCATCTATATTATTCTGACTTTTATGAGACTATTTTGTGACTGTTTATCTAGTACTTCCAGTTTTCCTTACTTCCTTTATGATGATGTTTTGCCTCATAGAGTAAGTGTCATGTGTTAGGGGTTGGCTCGTGTGCTAGCACCACCGCAGGGAAGCTACCTTGGTCGAAGACTTTCCCTCAGTTGTGCCTAGTTTCTGGGAGGGGATCTTACAGAAACATCTTGGTATCAGAGCTGGATGATTCCATTGCGGGAAGACAGCCCAAAATCACTAGGTTTACGGCCCGCTTCCGGCGTGACACACGCTCTCCCTCCAGTGCTCCAGCACATGCTTCTTCCCCTGCTCCCCGTTTGGATTCCTCACCAGCTTCCCACTATCGTTCTGACACCCAATTCCTCTCCAGCTTTTGTTCTCATAGCCGAAATCGCATCAGCAACAACGTTGTTTTCGATCCCATTAACCTCACTCTCCTGTGATTAACGCCTCCTTCGCAAGCCCAATCCCATCGGCAGGCTCTCGCACCTGTCACATCTCTCTTACGACTGACTACACTTGTTGGGCACGTTGTTATCCGCAGCCTCCATTCCTCCTCTACAACACCCGTTCCTCTTTCCCTATACAGCCGGCCTTCCTACTGTTACCGTCGAAGGGGTTCTCACTAATCTTACCTTCCTCATCTGCCACTATCGCTCGAGTGCCCAGCACTACTACTTGGGCTTCCCAGCCCTCTACCTCCACTTCTTCCACCTACGGACACACCCCAAGTGCATTCTCCAACCATGGAGGAGTGCGTTCTCACTCCCGCGCATATTATGGAGGTCGTGCAAAAGCTAATAGTCATTTAAGCTCAATAACAAACCACATTTGTGGCCGCATAGATGTCTTGCGTCTGACTTGCACCACCCCCCCCCCCCCCCCGATGAGTTCCAATCAGGGTGATCGGTGTTCGTCATACCCTCAGATTCCTATGTGCCTCGGTCCGCGGGAGGCAATGTTCCACGTAACATGAAGTTGGATTTCCCTCTATTTGATGGAAAGAGCAATCCACTGACTTGTCTCACGCACTGTGAGTAGTTCTTCGCCGACTAGCTTACGTCGTGGGAGGATTGGATAGGGCTAACTTCCTTCCACCTCATGGACACGACATAGTTGTGGTACGTCCAGCTCACGTAGGAGACACCCAATTTGAATGGGAAGCCCTTCAAACATTCCTGCAATTTGCGTTTCGGCCCACGGCTTTGCAGCAATTCGTTGGGCAACCTCATCTTGCTCATGCAATCTTGGTCAATCAATGAGCTCTTGGAGAGTTTTTTGGATGTTCCTAGATCATGTTCTTACATTGTATCTTTATTTCTCGAATTTTTTATCCTTTCGCACACTTTAAATTAATCACACATTATGTATCTCGGTTATGGTGAATAGAAGTTTTTTGAATATTATGAGAACTTTTCCCTCTCATTATCTATGTGTGTTAGAGGGTAGGTTGGGGGTGCCTTAGGGGCATCATGAATGAAACTTCAATTCCCTTACCTTAATTTTATCTACTTCCTCTCATTGGAGCTCAACTCCCATTGTATCTTTTGTCATTGGGAAGGCTAAGTCAACAAAAGGTTGAGACGATCCTTTCCAAGAACTCTCCCTCTCTAGACCACTCACCCACTCGCAATCGGGAGAATGTAATACTTTCATATTTTTTATCTGAAGTTCTAGTGATGTAGAACACACACAATGCATAGAAATAGATGTTAGGAGCAGGGAACTAAACTACGTGATTGAGAATGACAAGGACAAAACCTACATTCTTGCTCAATTTATTGAAGCATTTTATGTGCACGAGACTGCATGAGTTTCTCAATTAGTTGTAAGTAGAAGGCTCAAGATCTATTTTATGTACAGAAGACTACAAAAATTTCTCAATGCGAGCCTTTATTCTCAACATTAATATTATTTGCTTCCTCGCACAACTATGTAGATCTCTTTAAGAGTGGAATCATAGCACACTTATCAAGGGGATAATAATCAACATGTAGCATGAAATCATAATTTCATAAATTGCGTCAATCTAATAAATTGCATGAACATGGGATGGGTGCACACAGGTCAACACCCCAAGGAACCATCGGACGATGACTTTATTATTAGCATTTTTATTTTAAAATGTTTTAATTAATTTTTGTAGACCTCTACTTAAGAGGGTTAAATGTATCCAAGGACATTATGCAACTTATTGTGGAGAATAGAAATCAATCCTATACCGCTTAAGCAATAGTAATCCTCTCAAGATCTTTGTCTTTCACCGCTTGCAATGCTCTTTCCCCTTTCCTCTCTGTCGATTCCTCCCTTTCGGTCCTCTACTTTATCACTTGGTCATAGCTGCCACTACTTCCTTTGATGCAAATTGTTGCTCCTTTTGTCAATGCAAACTGGCATTTCTTCTCTTGAGCTCTGTTAGAAAAGGCCCATGTTTAGGTCTATATAGTGTATATTGTTTGTATACATTGAATAAGTATATACAAGATTTCTGCATTTTCTCTATATGGTATCAGAGGCAGGTTCCCCTTGGGCGGTCTCTGATTTTTTAACTGCCTCCCCTTGGGCTGTCTCCTCCTTCCTTCCTGTGGACTCGGCGATCTCCCTCTTTGGCGGATAGTAATTGAGTAACCGCACGACACTCCTTGCGGTTTAGTGTCTGCACGTCTGTGTGGTCACTGTTGCTTCTCTCGTGCGGTTTACGCCTAACCGCAAGTTTCTCTGTTGCTGCTTCTCGTGGAACCACCCTTCTCCCTTCCTTCTCTTCTCCTTTTATAATCTCTCTGGTCTGCTCCATGGGTTCCACCTCCTCTCTTACCGCGCGGTTTTCTCCTCTAGTCGTTGCGGACCCTCCGGCCTCCCTGTAACCTGCTGCTTCCCTCTCTTTGTCGGGTTGCTTGTCGCGTGATCTGTTTGTGCCGGCTTAATCTTGTCGCACGCCTTGTCCCGTGTTTTCCTCTTCTCGACGTGTTCGCACGGTTTCATCTTATCATGTGACCTGTTGCTTCCTCTTTGGCGCGGTCTTCTAGTGTTCTCAGCGGACTCCTGACTCCTGCTGACTTCCTTAGCCGCCGCGATCTTCTCTTTTAACCGCGTGGTTTCCTTAGCCGCGTGGTCTTCTCTTTTAACCGCATGGTCTTAGCGGTTTGATCTTCTCGACCGATTTTCCTCATTCGCGGTTTATTTCTCTTACCGCGGTCTCCTCTTTCTGGTTGTACATAGGCCTTCCCTTCTTGTCGTGGTCTCCTCTGCCGAGCTCTCTGCTTGTCCATTGCTCGTTGGCGACTGCGCATTGCCTCTAGCCGTTGTCCGCTGTTTTTGCTCTAACCGCTTCTTCTAGCCCTCAAACCGTCTCGCCATGGGCTCCTCGGTTGATTCTACCGAGCACCCGGCTTCTTCTCCTGTAGCCCGCCTAGTTCCTACTCCTAAACTGCATGATGAGTTGAGGATCACCACAATCTCCCTTACCGGGAAGAAGTATTTTGTTAAATGGGTGCATTTTGTACGTCGTGTACTTAAGTCTAAGGGACTTATGCATTATCTCTCGGGATCCTCCTTCACCACCTACTGACGAATGGCTGCGTAACGACGGTAGTGTTCAGACTTGGCTTCTCAACTCCCTTGATGACGAACCTTACCGTATGATCATGTATCACGAGACAGCCAAGACAATGGGGGATGAGCTTCATTCCCTTTATTCCGAGAAGGACAGTGTTCAACACCTCCTGACATTATCATATTCAAAGTGTTCCGCCTCATCTTTAGAGTGTTCGCGCTCAGATCCTATCATCTGTTGCGACTCCCTCATTCTCTGATGTGTGCTCTATGCTGCTGAGGGTTTCACCAACTCCTGACACTATCGTCCCTCCCTCATCGGCCCTTCTCCAGCACTCTTCTGTGTCTTTACTACCTCTCCCTCCCCCTGCTCGTAGAGGACGTTCCGGCTCTCGGGGAAGGGGCCGAGGTGGGAGGACGCAACCCAAGTGTACTTTCTACGGTAAGGATGGGCCCCTTGAGGCGACCTGTTACTGCAAACATGGTCTTTCTCCTTGTCCGACTGCTTCTGTTGCTGCTCACAGTCCCTCTGCCACTCGTGTTCATCTTGAAGAAGTCCGCCTCTTGCTCCAACAACTTCACGGGATGCGTAGCCACCTGCCTATCTCTGTTGCCTCAATCTCAAATGAAGGTATCGCTTGTCTCTCTACTAGTCTGCGTTGGATAGTGGTTTCAAATGATACTCACCATATCACCTCGCTGAAGCCCCCTCAATATTTTACTTTTCCACATCCTAAGTGTATCACAGTAGCCAATGGCGACACCGTCCCTGTCTCTGGCTTTGCTGATATCCCTCTCACTTCCTCTCTCTCTCTCTTCGCTCGGATCTTCATGTCCCAGACTCCCCGTTTAATTTACTATCTGTTAGTCGCCTCACAGCTGATTTGAATTGCTCTGTCACATTCACCTCTTTTTCTTTTCTGATGCAGGATCGACGGACGCAAAGTATCATTGGTAAAGGACGACTGCAAAACGGGCTCTAGCTTCTTGATGATTCTCCTACCATCCTCTCTGTCTCCTCCGTTGATTGGCATCGGCGTCTCGGGCATACTCTTCTGGTCCTCAAGAAGGCTCTTACCAATATTTTTCTTCCAGCTTTTACGTATGATTCATGTATCTTGGGAAAACAATATCGTTCTGCTTTTTCTCCTCATTGTACTCGGAGCTCTGCTCATTTTGTTCTAGTACATTCTGATTTTTAGGGTCCATACAAAATCACTACTATATCTGGGTATCGTTATTTTATTATCTTTATTGATGATTACTCTCGCACGATATGGTTGTACTTACTTCGTGATCGCTCAGAACTTCCACGTGTGTTTCAGGCTTTCGTTCTTGAAATTCGCACACATTTTTATGACAAAATTAAAACTCTCCGGACAGATAATGCTCGCGAATACACTAGCCATGAATTTTATAATCTTGCTTTGAATTTGGAATTATTCAACACACGTCGTGTGTCTATACCCCAAACAAAACAGAATGGCTGAACGTAAAAAATCGACATCTTCTTGAAGTTGCTCGCTCCCTCATGATTCAAATGCAGGTACCAAGGCTTATTGGAACTTTGCGCTTTCGACGACATGTTATCTCATTAACCGTCTCCCTTCCTCCGTCCTTCAAAACGCTACTCTGTTTAGTATCCTCTCCCCCTCGACTCCACCATTCTCTCTCACGCCTCGCATCTTCGGGTGTACCTGCCATGTTCACCTACTTAGTCCGAGAACGGACAAGTTGGATCCTCGGGCGGCCAAACACATATTTGTCGGTTATTCCCGAACTCAGAAATTCTGTGTTTGTTACTCTCCTACCACCCGCAAGGTGACCGTTTTCGCTGATGTTACCTTTCGGGAAGATCAAGCATTCTTCTCTTCTCTGAACCCACCTCTAGCATCACAATCCTTATCAAGACCGGTCATCCCAGTTATCTCTCCTCCACCACCACTCCTCCCTGACCCGTCTCCCGTTCTTCACAATCCACCTCTTATTTGTGTCTACACTCGTCGCCCTCCTTGCTCCGCCGCCCCGATGCAGTCGACTTCTACCTCTGACACTCTGTGACTTGCTGATCCGACACCGGCGTCCACCGTCCATCCCATGGCTAACTATGTATCTCTACATCGCCTGTTCCTGGTACTTCACACCTTTGCTATTTCATTATCCTCTATTTTTGCCCTTAGCTCTGTGCAGAAGACTCCAACATCCGGGTTGGCGGACAGCCATGGACGAAGAAATGACAGCCCTCTGGGCTAACAATACATGGGACCCGGTTCCTCTCCCTTCTGGTCAGACTACTGTTGGTTGTAAATGAGTTTTCATTGTCAAGCATGCTCCTGATGGGACAATTGACCGTCTTAAGGCCCGACTGGTGGCTCGTGGCTTTACTCAACAACAAGGTCTTGATTATAAGGAAACATTCTCTCTAGTGGACAAGCTCAGCACGGTTTGTGTCATCTCAGTGGTTGTGCATCGCCAATGGCCCGTACATCAACTTGATATCAAGGATGCTTTTCTAAATGGTGATTTACAAGAAACAATATACATGCAGCAACCACCGGAGTTTGAGACCACGGGGGAGCCCCGAGTCTGTCACCTCAAGAATTCCATTAATGGTCTCAAACAATTCCCTTGGGCATGGTTCGACAAGTTCAGTAAGGTTGTGTGAGAAGTTAGTTTTACTCGGAGCTCAGCAGATTTCTCTCTGTTTACTCGACATCACAAAACAGACACCGTTCTCATTTTGGTTTATGTCGATGACATACTAATCACAGGTGATGACTCAATGGGAATACAAATGATCAAACAACACCTGATCTCTGTTTTTCAAACAAAGGATCTGGGGAACCTTCGATACTTCCTCGGCATTGAGATTGCAAGACGTCATGATGGCCTTGTCCTATCTCAACGGAAATACTGCCTCGACCTCCTTCAGGATGTCGGCTACTCTGGATGCAAGCCAACCAATACTCCTATAGATGTTGATCATAAGCTTTGTGCACATGCCTCGAATACAGATCTACTTCTTCCAAATCCATAATATTATCGACGTCTCGTTGGAAAACTGATTTACCTAACAGTCACGAAATCAGACATATCCTTTGTTGTTAGGGTTGTCAGCTGGTTTATGCATTCTCATCGGACATCTCATCTACAGGCCGTCGAACGCATCCTGAGATATTTAAAAGCAGCCCCTGGTTAAGGACTAATATACAAAACCTCTTCTTCTACTCCAACATTGGTTGCGTATTCAGATGCAGATTATGCTGGTTTCCTGGATGATCGGCGGTCTACCAGCAGATTTTGTACCTGTTTCGGAAGGCACCTTATTACCTGGCGCAGTAAGAAACAAGTTGTGGTTGCTTGATCTTCAGCTGAAGCTGAATACAGTTCGATCGCGTCTGTTGTATTTGAGCTTACATGGCTTGAAAGTTTCCTCATTGATCTAGGAGTAAAACTTCCCCCACTAGCTACTTTACTATGTGATAAGTTAAGTTGCTGTACACATAGCTAAGAATCCGGTCTTCCATGAAAGAATGAAACACATTGAAGTTGATTGTCACTTCATTCGAAAGAAAGTTCAAATGAAGAAGCCGAAATTAAAGCATGTTCCGGGGACTGACCAAGTTGTTGTTCTTCTCACTAAGGCCCTACCAAGTACCCTATTTTATCAGTTCTTGTCCAAGCTGGGTGTCTACGACTTGTACGCTCTAGCTTGCGGGGAGTGTTAAAAAGGCCCATGTATATGCCTATTTAGTGTAGATTATACTAGTCTTGTATTAGTCCCACACCATGTAAATGAGACTCCTCTCTATCTTCTCCCTATATATATGTACTCATATATTGTTTTTATACATTGAAGAAGTATATAGAAGATTTCAACATTTTCTCTACAAGATCAATAGCTCAATGTCATTCCTTCCTGCATTCTTCTGCGTGAATCACCGTGCACAAACCCCAGGTCCCCGATGCAACTTTGTAACTGTGTGGCGATGTTTGGCTTCTCTAGCATGTCGTCTACATGCACTATTTAGTTATTCTGACCTCCTCTTGTCATTGATCACTCTACCGCCTGGCTAAGATATTAGGACTTCAACTCATGATGTGTAATATCTATGTGCATGTTGTTGATAAGAGTATTAATGCAATCAATTTCTTTCATAACAAAGGCAATCAAAAGTATGTGTAGGAAGGGGTAGTCGTAGAAATTTCTTCTTGAAGAACACAATACACAAATATTTTTGACATTTAGTCAGTGAAAGGGGCATGAGTGATGAGCAACATAAATAGAATAATGCAAACATAATTAAGGATCTGTTTGGATGGGTGGTGGTTGTTAGTGATGGAGCAGTTGGAGATGAAGGTAAAACAATGTTATTGCAACTTAGAGAATCAGCGGTGGCGGATGTGTAGTTCCGCTAACATATCAAAACAATAGCCAACTTTTGAGGGCATGAATAATCAACCGAGACCATGACAGATAATTAGTATCATTCAAAATTTTAAATGGATGGTAGTAATTTGGGGAGTGGTCTATATATTCGAATCATGATTCCCCGCGGTTAGGTCGGATGGTGGTGGTGATACAAAAGGGGGTATTGAAGGTGAAGTGGGGTGAGATTCTTCCACTTCTGACATAGCCTCAATAGAAACGAGTTAGCGAAAAACAATGGAAGAAATATGGGTTTTCAAACTCATAATGCAAACCATAGACTTCTAGTTCTAAGAGAAATATTCATTAGATCAAGGCGAGATTAAGATGGAACATAGAGAAGCCAGAGATAGGTCGTTCCTGAAAAAATGATGACAAATGGTCTCCAGAATAGGGTGCAAGACCGATCAGCGCACAATTTGGTTTGTCCGACTGTGTGGGATCAAATCGCATCCATGATGGGTCGAGATAAGCAGGATAAGCGATGATGGAGTTAGAAGGGGTCAGGAGAAGCCGAGAAGGTATACTAGTGTAACACCCCAACCAAGTTTGACAGGAATCAACAGTCCCGCCGGGCCGCGATAATAAGTAAACTAAGTAACGGTATATAAACTGGTATAAAGCAGGTAAAAGTAATGAAAGTGCTAAAAAAAACTTACAACAGAAAAGTGAAGTAAATCTATGGTTAAAAGTGTACCTTGTCAAGCTGAATTCACAAAGCCAACTTAAACTGAATATAACATTAAGGGACTGAAATACCGTCAAACTGAAATAATTGATATATCAAAAACATGAGTGAAGTACAACAAATACAAATGTCTGAAAATAAAAGCAAAGTACAACAACAGTGGTACAACTAAACAAACTGACGACTAAAGAATAAGTCGCCTATCCTAAGCAGATCCCCTGACCTGAGACCCCTATAGAAACAAGTTCCAAATGGGTCAGACCCACTGAAGAGTAAGACAAACTACTCTCTCCAGCAACACTTAAGGAAAAGAAATATTTTAAGTGATTATTACATGAATTTAGAATATGCATAAATTTTCTAATATACAACTTGACACTTGAGAACATGTAAAATCGATCTATTCGTGTGATCTGACACACTAATTCCTGAATTTTTCTAATTTGTTGATTCCTAGAGATTTGGAATCAACGTTGTTATGGGTTTCAACCAAGTTCAACATTATCTTATTAACACTTGTTATTAAGGACGACTATGAATAACTAGAAGTGCAGTTTGAGTGGCAAATCTGATGGTGCTCGAAACTAGGTGTCCCTAAAGTGGAACACAGACTCCCATCTGAGGAGTTCCCTATCTGTAACAAGGGTCATCGACCCTGAGCTTGAAGTTTGAGTTGTGGCCTACTGACCCTGAAAACACTATGGTGTGCCTCCACCAGAATCATGAGGGTAAACCTTCATCGCCTCTTTTCTGAATTTACTTAGACTGGTGTTCACTGTTCAGTGAGTCCACCTCGGTGTAGCGCTCTAGCTAACTGTACTGGCCTTAAGGTTTATGACACTGCATTTACTAATTTATCCTGAGGATATAATTACTCCTTTGACTTGGTTCTGACTATAGGAACTTGTAATTTCTAAGTACGTACACTGACATAATTAAACATGAATTTATGTAGTCTGATATGTTCAACTAAAAAAGTCGAATTTCTTATAGCGGTGTTTCGACGCTCGTACACGCGTCGAGGTGACATAATTCACAAATTCTTAACTCCAACGTTTCTTGTAAAAATCTGAATTTCGAATGAAAACCCAAATTAGTCATTTCTCCCCTTTTGGGGTTTCGATGGAAATTACTCAAAATTGGACATTTGACTATTTACGGAAAAATGAGAACGCAAATAAAGGCGTTACCTCGATCTAACAACGATTAGATCCCAAAATAAGCGACCGATTCCTGATTGCGGAAGGCCGAATACTCCAATTCCTAATTTAGGACAAGAGAAACCGAGGTAATCAAAGTTGACGTCTAACTTCAATGACTTCCACTAGAAAAAGTAATATAGCGATGGACAAAAACTCGCCGGAACCAAAAGCGGTGTTTCTGAAACTTTTCCCTCGGCTAGGGTTGAAGATCTATCTCACACAGCACTAGGAAAGGAGGAGAGAGCCGACTAGGGATGCAGAGGAAGGAGGAGAGGTCGGCACTTGGATCCGGCGGAGGAGGAGAGGTCGATCAGTGCATCCGACGCTTCCCATGAGTAGTTACGGGAGACGGAGGAGGCGCTGCTTGAGCGCGGAAAGGTTTCCGCTTGGCTGAAGAGAGGTTTCTTTTCTTGAGGGAGTGCAGTATTTATGCGGGAGCGGCATTGAGAGGGGTTCAGTTTTATTAACCGAACCGTGAGTGGGGGGGGACCGTTGCCAACATAATAGATGAGTAAAATTTGAATTCTCTACCAAATTTGATTGTGTCATTGAACTTAAACAATGTGAAAATCTTGGCACATCAAATTCCACAGACTTTTAAATCGCTTCGTTCGCTTAAATAAATCTTTTATGAAATAAATTCACGCGAATACTTAAATCATAGCAATCCATTTGGATCATTAATATTTACGCCCCACATCACAACCATTGATTTCTGGTGAACAATAACATTGATTAAAAATAATTTGATACCTCCACATGACGCCGGCTCGATAAATTTTTCTCGCATTCAGTCCCTGAAAATTTTAAATTAACGCGACGTCAAAAACATGGATGTTACAACTAGTTTGGCGAGGGACGAAGCATGCAAGGCGGAAAAAACATGAGAAATTTAAAGTCATGAGAGATTAATAATAGGGCTATTATACCATGCGGTCCATGTTAGGTGAAAATAAACTCTCATTCATCAAAGAAGAGAGACCTTTCTCATATATAAGAGAGATACATACAGTGGTAGAAATGAAAAAAGATTAAATTCTTAATTTGTATCATTCTAGCAAACTTACATAAACCCGTGGACAATGATCTAACATAAAAACTCTAATGTGCAGAAATGATTCAGATGAACTCCTAAGGCTCTGTGATTTTCTAGGGTTAAAAAGATATTGAACTTGTCTGTGATACCAACTGTAACCCTACCTTGTTCGACGACATTTTAAAAGCTCGGCCGGCACTTGTAACATGAAGCAAACTGAGAAACAATAATAAAATTGGTACGGTAACAAAAAATGTTAAAAAATTAGCTATCGCATGCAACGAAAACAAAATACTAGAGCTAGGGTAATAAGGAGTACCTCAAAATCTAAATCACAGAGTCAACTTGTATAGTAAATGAAATCAAATACGAATACTGGAATCTAAAACAAAGTTGGATACAACCGAGTCCATAATAAATGAAGAGACAAAGCAAAATAAATACGATGTTCTAAAAGAAAAGACAAACTAAAACTGCATAAAACAGATACAGTGTTCTAAGAACATCTTGTATCTCCTATAAAGAGAAGTCCAAAAACGGATCAACCCACTCGCGAGTAAGAAATACACTTTCTCCCCGTGACAGTAAAACAACAATATCATAACATGCTTTAAGATCTAAATATGTAATATCTAAAGCTAGAGAATATGATTGGACGACGATGCTGACATAGTTAATTACGATTGAACCTTGAAATTAAAATTATAAAAGTTCTTCAAATTTTGGATGTTTTAGTTTCCTCATTGTCAATTCTCATGAGCTGCATCCATTAATGGAGGAGTTTTTGTACCTGTAATATACCTCAATTTTCTCTTCCTCCCAATGAGCATCTTTAAAGACTGAGACCATAGTAAATATTTTTTTCCATTTAATTTTACATTAATAACTCTTATTACATGATAGTTACCAATAGTGTTAGAAGCGACGGAGTTGATTTTAGTCTTCTCCATAAGTGAATTTGGCTCTATACACTACCTAAGAAGAAGAGACAGAGACAGCAAGATTGGAACAAGCTACCGACTTATGGAACTCAAAGAAGTGCTGGAGATAAATTTCAAGCGGCACAATGGTGACAAACACAACAAGATAGCACAATCATACATTGAACATGATGGACTAAGAACCCTCCGGAATTTTCAACACCAACAGAAGCGGTCAATGACAGCAGACAATGCACAATCTAGCACACTGCAGTCCAACAATCGTTCAAATGTGGTATCTTGCTTCTCTTGCTCGGTGGGATAAGCTTAACAATGTATGCAACCGGCAGGAGCAAATGGAGTTGTGTGTGCAAGAACCAAATCCAGCAGGAGTGCATAAGAGTAGAAACAATATGATCAGCATTAAATAGCAACAGAAAGCGCTCTCAGTCATGCGGATTCACCATCATCAATAGAAAGCGGGAGAAGGTCAAGCAGAAACACCTGACAGAAGGAGCAATATTGGAAGCGCAATGAACCGCAAGTGAAATGAAGGACTAAAAATCAATTTCTATGATCTGCTCTGATACCACGAAGATGATGAGTACCTAAGAATCTGTTAGTGGAGAATCCCCGAAGATCGTCCGAGTTGACCGATGATCTTCCTTCTCTTTTCCCGTAACCACACGATAACAGTTGTGGGTCCACCTTACAAGTTTCCTTTCCTCAACAAGAATCATAATAGAAGCTAAATATATTAAGCCCATCATAAAAATCAAGGGAAAGCACTAATGAAGGTCATGTAATATTTGAACCACAGTACTTTTAACGGCACATACTTGCATGTATAAAAGTCAATGCTTCCTTTTTTCTTATTAGCGATATTTTTATGCAAGATTGTTACTATTTAAACACAAGCTTCCTTATATTGCCGTGGGTACCAAGTTTTGAAATAAATTACATACTTGTGAAGTTTTTTTATTTATACGCTAGGTGGATCTAATTGGTTTCCCTCCATTTCTGTAGGTCAGATGGTTCATCAACATCTGAAGTACGTAGGATACGAAGGAGAAGTATAAGCATTACACCGGAAATTGGTGATGATATTGTCAGGTTGATTTGCTTAGATAACACTTTCAGTTCCTATGTGCTGACTATTTTACTGTATTGGCAAAACTTTTTTGTTTAATTCTCTTTGTAAATTGCTTTGCGTAGTACTTCCATTTTCAGGTAAACACAATTCAGTTCCTTAGATGAACCTGATGATCTGGTGAAAGCTGGGATGATGTAGATTCTCTTAAAAAGGTTGCTAACTATTCTTCCAGACTGACAAGCCCTACCACAATTTTGTTGCCTTGTTAAACATGGCATTTAGCAAAGCTGGAGTGCTTTAATTGCTCTTAAAAATTGCCAATTCTTGTCACATACTCTCCAAAATGCTCTCTGACACGAACAACTGATCAAGATGATTTCTTCTCCCACTCAATTGAAAGTAATGAACAAGCAGTGCAACCAAAAAAACTGAGAAGTGAGAAATCAAGGATACAACTATACAGTCTACAATAAGGGGATGCACTGTCAAGAACAGAAATAGGAATCCCGGTGATAAAACACAATCATCAGAACAATTTCTGTTTAAAACTGAACAGGACGAAAGCTGGTAAAAAGTGATCTTGGGATATCAAAAATGTTATGATACTCACCAGTCTCATTTTGCTGAATAGCATAAAAACAAGAGAACTGAGCAAGCATCCCTTGAGAAACATAGAAATCATAAAACTGATGACGTATATACTCTCCTCTGAATTTGAGCAAAATATTTTAATTTTACAAAAAAAATTGTCTCAATCATTTGTGCAAATTCAAGATATTTTAAGAAAACCTCAGCTTTTTTTGAAATCAAGTGAACCGAGTGTGATAATTAACAAAAAATCACACTGCATTTTTTCCTTGGGAAAGCTGAGGAGAAGGTTCTCTTGCATCATTATGAACAAGTGCAAAAAGAGAAATAGAAACATAGGGACTAATAGGGGAAGGTCTATAAATGTGATGTCCACATTGACCGGATATACAAACATCACAAGTATAAGAGACTTTGCAAAAAAGTTCCTAAAACATCCAAAGGAGACGACAATTGAAATCGAAGATAAGATTATGAGCTAGGATCTTTTGTCAAATGTCACATGTAGAAGGTGGTGCAGTAGTAGGATCCAAACAAGAAGTAGCAACAACAGAGGGTAGAGAAAGGATCAGATAATCCATAAAGACCATCATGCCTATGACCGGTTCCAGCAATCTTTCTCATATAAGGATTGTTTTGGTGCAAGTAAAAGTAATAAATGAATATAAGACAATTATGAGACTATCAAAAGATTTGTGGTCAAATGAGGGACATGATATGCATCATGAATAGTGAGTAAGCACCAAGATGAGCACGACCAATTATTCGTAGTTGAATTTCTTTACTCGACAATTTTCCAAATGAATTGGAGAGGACTGGATAAGGACTAGGCTGGTGAAACAAGAGGTATCACCGGTCACATGATAGGTAACCCCAGAGTCTAGAATCCAAGGGGAAGAAAATATATATGCATGGGAAGCAAAGGAAGATCTTGTAATGGTAGTCACCGGTTCATCTGATGTTTATAAGATGCTTATGATCTGTTGTATCTGGTTACCTGTGAAGGAGGGTTGTTGTGAAGAGCTAGGGAATGTGGGAGATGTAGCGTCAGCTTCTGCGACCTTTTTAAACCGAGGGCACACATATGGCCTTGCCTTTAGATATGGCTCAACATTCCTTACAAGCGTGAGTATCGCAGTATTTGGGTCAAACATACCACTTCTAACCTGGGAAAAATTATCAAGGATGAAAAATGAAGAGAAACATGACGAATTTGGCACAAAATAGTATCCACCATAGCTAGTGCTCAAAGGTGACCGAGTACTGATTCTTAATAGCAAGGCAATGATTATCTTCAGTTGTCAGTTCGTTCACCACAGTATCCTGGGAAGTGATTAGTGAACCTATAGGAGAATTCTAGCAAAACTTTAAGGCGCAAATGCATAAGGAACTGAAGTAGATCTGATGCTCATGTAGGACAAGATACCTATAGTAAAATCAGCATGTCGCCTGGCTCAGAAGTTGGCACTCTTAGTTGAGTGAATTACTGCTTAAGATGAGTCCACATGGCAGTTGTTATGTCATAAGATCAAGTTGGAGCATGATGGTTGGACATATTGACTTGAGTAAAACATGCATCACTCAGTGCTCGTCAGAGATCCACATGTCAATTTGATATTGAAAGTCAAAGATGACATTCCGAGATGACATGAAGGTGGGATTCTTTTATGGTGGCAATGTCCAACATAATGTAAGAGTTTGAGGAACAACTGAAACACAACAGAAGAAACTTCTTAAGTGGGGAGGCAAGAAGAGGCACTCTAGAGGATCAAACAAGGTTTCGAGGTGAAGAATAGGTCAGCATCAAGCTCGATTTGTGTTTGATTGTAAAGAGCATATTGTCGAAGAGATCGACGAGGATGAAACGTCTTATAGGATTTGATTGTTTTTTCCACAGTAAATAGGGTTATCAATCCATCAATGTATCCTGGGGAGGAGCTTCATGGGGAATCTACACCGAAAACATCATCTTCATCTTATTTGCAGAGATTGTAGCGTCATCGGACTAGCGATGAGCAGTGGCTAGATTAAGGGATCTCTGATATCATGTTAGAAGAGAGGAGAAAGATAAAATCAAGTGTATCTTATTCATAGCATACAGTGAGTTTATAAAGAGGAAATTCTAATGTGAAAGAAGACTGTACAATGTGGGACTACTTACATAAGCCAGGGTGATGACCCAAACAATGGATGAGTAAAAGATCAGTGGAAGAGTAGAAGAGGTTCAGAGATGGGAGCTCATTTGGCAGGAAGATTTGGAGTAAGCTTGTTGGTGATTAAAAAACAACGAAAAAGGCTAAATCATTTGCTTATTCACTTGACATGATCCAAGCAGATATCTGTACTCAAAAGGAATTACAATTCATTAAAGCACCAGAAACAGAAATAGGGATGTTAATGATCCAACCACAAGCTCACTCAACCCTTATACAAAATTGGCTCCAAGTTATTCCATCGTATCTCGAGCCAACCCGTGTTTTTGTATATTTTGGCCTTTTTCTTTGGTTCTACTCATGCATGGCTCATTAACTTCACCTTGTTTCGTTCAAGTACTGATCCTTATTCAATCAATTTTTATCCTAGAAAACAATTTTTTAGCCTAACATACATTCCTACAGATATTAATTCATATATATAAATGTGTATATGCATGCACAGTATAAGTTAAATCTAAATAAATACAAAATTATGTGCTTATGCATTCTTACATATGCATATTTTGATCTGATCTTTAGCTAGTTCATTTGATCCAAGCTCTGCTTGACTTGTTAGTTAGCTCATTGACTTTTGATACAAGCTCGATTGCAGTTAAAGCTCTGTTTGGCATGGAAAAGGAGGGGTAGTATGAGAAGGAAATGATCACTTGTGGTGGGAAATGGAGCTCCACTACTGTTTTTGGCCTTTCCCATGAGAGATGGACCACCACTGCCCCTCCTAGAACTATTTGGAGTAACCCCTTTCCCGCCATTCTAGTGGAATAGAGAACCCCGTCAACCACCCAAACTGAGCCTAAAACTCAATCTAATTTTTCAAGAAGCCAAACTCTCATGCCCTAAACACAATATGAGAACCTAATTACTGTTTGTGGAAAATCAAAATACTGTTATAGAATTACACAGGGAACTCACGCAATTATTTCCCCATGAAACCACTTACTCAGCTAGGGTCATTTATCTGCTTTGTTAGAGAATATAGGGAAAAGCAATGTAAAGGTCCAATAAGTTGGCCCATTTATTGTCTTTTTGTTTAGTCTCACATCCTCTGTATAGGATGCTTTCTCTCTCTTCTCTCTTATATATTTGTACTCTTACTTGTATTTGAGGTATTCAAGAAGTATATACAAGATTTGGATCTTTTCCTGCATGGTATCAGAGCGATACGGTCCGGCCTGTTCTTTTCTAACCGCCTGGTCCTCCTGTTAACCGGGCGGCTTGTTCTCCTGCTTAAACCGCATTGTCTTGCGGTCTCCTCTCTTTCTAACCGCGGCTTCCCGCGCGGTTAAGTTTTCTAGCCGCTTCTTTTGCTCTCTCTCGTGTCTTCCACCTCCTCTTCCCCCCTCCTCCCCCTTTTATAAATCTCTCGATCAGGTGGGGCCCTCTCCCTCTAATCGTGCGGTTTCTTCCCGTCTAATCCGCTTCCCGCCTTCTCGCCGCGGGCTCTTTGCCACCCGCCTTATCGCCTCTCTCCTCTTTTTTAGCGCGACTTCTTCTCTTAGTCGCTGCGACTTCTCTTCTTGTTGCGGCTTCCCTATCCGTTGCGAACACCGCATCTTGGTCGCGGCATCTTTTATTGTCGCTGGTGTGCTCACCGTGACCGTGTGGTCTTCTTTGCTTAGTCGTTGCGGCTTCCTTACCCGTTGCGGCTTCCCTTCCCGACACAGCTTCCCTATCTGTTGCGATTTCATTAGTCATTGCGGGCTTCTCGCGCGGACTTCTCTTAGCTGTTGCGGCCTCTCTTCCCGCCCCGGGCTCCGCATCTTGGTCGCGGCCTTTTGCTGCTGGTGTGTTGACACCGAGACCGTGCGGCTTCTCCTGTTCTCTTGTCAATGCGGCTTCTCTTGTCTAACCGCTCCAGGTTTTGGGTTGTGGTCTGCCTCTAACCGCCGCGGCTTGTTTCTATCCGCTGCGGTCTCTCTTCTATCCGCCGGTCGTGGCCTTTCTTGCCGCTGGTGCGTTGTCACCATGATCGCTTAAGACCGTTTTTTACCGGACACGGTCTCTCTTCCTTGCCGCTTGGCCGCTTGGTATATGCTCGCTGTGGATTGTTTTGTTCGCCGCGATCTGGTCTGCTTGCCGCGCGGTTTGTCACTGCTGCTTCTGTTTGCTGACCGTTGCGGTTTCTCCTTGCCGCGCAGCTTGGTTGGAAGTCCTTGCCGCATGGTCTCTTCTTCTGACGCTGCGGACAGTATTGCCTTATTGTGCCTGCCGGCCTTCTATTCTCGCTCGGCTAGTCTCCCGGCTCTTGCTGTGCTGCATGCGGTCTTGTTCTAACCGCTCGGGACGGTTGCCTTCTCGCTGCTACTTGGTTCAGTCTGCATGACGTCAGAGTTGCTTACTGTTTCAGCTGCCTCCACACCTCCCTCACCCACTAGTGATGACATTGCTGCTCTGCGTGCTCAACTCACTAGCTCCAACGGATGGTTAGTAGCTCCTCTGGATCTGTGGCCTCGTTTTCCTTTGAAGGGATATCTTGCCTCACCCGCGACTCTCAATGAATTATGGACTCGGGCGTCACACATTATCTCTCTCCGCAGAAGCCATCATAGTACTTAGCTTCTGATTATCCCAAGTTTATCACTGTGCATAATGGTGACACGACACCGGTTTCTGGCGATGCCCGTTCTGCCTCTTACACCCTCCCTCTATTTATCCTCGGTTCTTCATGTTCCGGGGTCCCCCTTTAATCTTCTATCTATTAGTCATCTTACTCAGGACCTTGACTGTTGTGTAACCTTCTCCCGTTCTTCTTTTGTTGTGCAGGATCGACTAACGCAGACTATACTTTGTCGGGGGCGGCTGTCCAACGGGTTTTATATTCTTGATGTTCCTCCTACTCTCTTCCCATTGTAACATTCGTACTGACGCAAAAAACTTATCTTGATTGTAGGATCGTGTCGCGACAAATTTTGATCGAGGCAGCGCGTCGTCGAGGTACGATATTAGTGTAGTCAAAAGGTCGCATTCATTAATTTGTGATTTATGTTAGTTATGTTGATAGTGAGACGCATTTTAATTTAGTGACGAAGCGCGACAAATTTTTATGTTGAATAGGAGTTAATGTGAAATAACACAATTTGAGGTGTCAATAGTGGGTCTGAAAACCCCCCTCTCCTCATACGGTTAATAAGAAAACCGCATGCCCAAAAGTTTATAACTCGTACGCCTCTTTCTCACGGGAGAAAACCGCAGTCAAACCCCGTGCTTTCCCTTCTCCCGATTTTCTCCCGTTCCGCAAGCAGCGACGCACGAGCCGACGCCCACGCTGCCCTAGCCGACGGCCGATCTCCCTCCAGAACTCATCACTGACTTCTCCTCCTTCCTCTACGGGCGCCGGTGGGTGTTCCTGTTCCTTCCTTAGCCGTGGAAGAACCGGATTCAACCCTAACCGGTGGAAGTTGAAAGTTTTGGTTCCAGTGAGTTCGATTTCTCTCTTGTTTCCATTTCTTCATGGAAATTCTTCGATTTGGAAGTTAACCTAAACTAGGTTTTCTTTCTCTTGCCCTAATTAGGTTTTGGAGTACAGAATCCACTGCAAAATTTGAGTTGGGCGCATTGAGAGCCTCAATCAATCCCACGTTAAGGTAATGCACTATGTTAGCCTTTTTAATTTGGTTACCCTAGTTAATTGGAATTTTTCCAACGAAAACCCTAAGGGGAAAATGTTAAATTTAGGATTTGTCTTGGATTGCAGGATTTTGGCGGCCTTGGGGCAAGGTTCTGAAAGTCCCCAGCAGTCGGATTTCCTTCGGAAAATCAAATACCACCGCGCCGAGTGTACGAGTGCCGCACCACTATGGTAAGGAAGCCTAATTCCTATTAGTTAGACATAGCAAGAAATGTATTTTGTATACGCATGTGTAGACTTTGTACAAATATCACGACCATGCATAGAAATGTGTGGTGGTAGGAAAACGGTCGTGGAAAATGTGTAGGATGACACCCTTCTCCAAGACCAAAGTAGTCAGATCATGAACAGTAACGTTAGGTACGAAACCTTTACCCGTGTACGTAAGCTTGGAATTTGTCCTACCAAGGGATTGAATGTTCCTTCTCGTCGACCACGAAAAAGTCAAGGGTCGCTCAATAGTACACCAAAAGAGATGTCTCAAGCAGAGTAGCATTAGATCAAAAAGGTCAGTAAGCACACATAAGCCTTTTCGTGCTAGGTAGAGGCGCACTACCTTTCTCATAAGGCATATGGTGCCCTATGAGCAGTACATCCTTCGGAGTTGACTTCCCTTTGAGACAGTTAGTAGATTCGAGACCGTGTCCACGCGACACTAGAACAATTGAGTTCGTCAGATCGGACTCTCGGGTTGTCAGTTTCAGATGCGCGTTAGGAGCTAACTCTGCCTAGAGCCTTCCAAGTAGATGTGCAGGCTAGAAACCGCCTAGAACTCAAGTATAGACCTAACGTGAGACAGTACACTAGTTAGTGAACGCCGGGACTTTGGTAAATATAATGAAAGCTCGTGAACGTAGAACGAGTAGGTCTGTCGACCAGGGAGCATAGTAAACGCATGCATATCATAGCATAAAGATTTTAATGAAACAAAATCACTTTTTCAAAAGGCATGCATTCATCATTTAAGCAAAAGTTTTTAGTGTCACTAGGAGGAGTTATTTTTCCATACTCTGACCCCTCGGGGGCAATATTTTTACAGGTGACCCAGGTGGGAAGCTACGACTAGGTTGAGCGTTGTGGAGTCAGTTTGTAGTTGCTTCCACTTTCAGCTTTCTCTTTTTAGCACATACTTGTAGTTGTAGACAATGTACTTTGTTAATGTTTTATATGCCTTGTATCAGACTTATTATGTTATTTCAGAGTTTCAGTCATTTCACTTCTAGTCATGTTTAGAGGCTTTGTGAATCCATATGAGGTATGTGTTTACCCTTAGTTTACTTAGCTTCCGTTGTAAGTTTTAAAATTCTTAGTAGTTGCTTCTTTTTACCTGCTGCATACTAGTTTTAATATTGTTTTCTAGTTCTCTTTATATCGTTATTCCGGCCGGATGGCTGATTATTGTAAAACTGGGAAGGGGTGTTACACCCATTATCTCCTTTGTTGACTGGCATCGTCGTCTTGTACATGCTCCTCTTTATATTCTCAAGAAAGCTCTTTCAGGTGTTCCTCTTCAGGAGTTCTTTTGTGAATCGTGTATCTTTGGCAAACAGCATCGTGTTTATTTTACTTCTACCTATACTAGGAGCGGTGCTCCTTTTTCGCTCGTACATTCTGATATTTGGGGGCCCTATAAGATCGCTAGTGTTTTTGGCTATCGGTACTTTGTAACCTTTATTGATGATTACTTGCGGGTTACCTGGTTATACTTCCTTCGTGATCGTACCGGACTCATATCGACTTTCCGTACTTTTCTTACCGAGACTCACAGTTTTCCACATGTGTTAAAATTATCCGTACTGATAACGCTCGTGAGTATACCAGTCGAACCTTCTCCAATCTGTGTCCGAGTTTGGTATTATCCATCAGAATTCGTGTGCTTATACCCCTCAACAAAATGGCGTCGTATAATGAAAATATCGTCACTTTCTTGATGTTGCTCGCTCTCTTATGATTCACATGCAGGTTCCCCCTCTCTATTGGAACTTTATTGTCTCTACTGCATGTCATCTTATCAATCGCATGCCCTCGTCTATCCTCCACTTTGTGGCCCCCATGACTCTCCTATACCCATCCAAGAAACTCTTCTCCCTCACACCTCGTGTGTTTGAATGTACATGTTATGTCCATACTCTTGGCCCCTCAAATGACAAACTTGCCCCTCGTGCTACCAAGGCTATGTTTGTTGGATACTCTCGTACTCAGAAAGGGTGTGGATGTGATTATCCTGCTACTGGTAAGGTGGTTATCTCTGTCGATATCTCTTTTCATGAGGAACATCCTGATCACACCGCTCTTACTGATCCTCTTCTTCTTCCTGCCCCTCCACCTCGGCCCATAATTCCAGTTACGTCTCCGCTTCCATCTCTTCTTCCCACACCTACTACAGTTCTAGTTACATCTCCTCTGCCACCTCTTCTTCCCACACCTCCGCCGCTAGTCCCCCCCCAAACCACCCGTCATTCGGGTTTTCACTCGTCGTACTTCATGTTCTGATGCCCTGCAACCTTCCCTCAACTGGTGTGGTCTTACGGCCTGTTGATTCAACATCAACCTCTACGGCCCATCCCTTGGCCAATTATGTATCTTTACATTGCCTCTCCCCACCCCTTCTTACATTTGCCTCTCTTTATCCTCTATTTCGATACCGAACTCTGTGCAGGAGGCTCTCCAGCATCCGGGGTGGCGTGCTGTCATGGATGAGGAAATGACTGCTCTAAGAGGCAATCAGACTTGGGATCTTGTCTCTCTCCCTCCTGGTCATAGCTATGTTGGTTGCAAGTGGATTTTTACAGTCAAGCAGACAGCGGATGGAAAAATTGATCGCTTGAAAGCTCGGCTCGTGGCATGGGGGTTCACTCAACAATACGGCCTTGACTATGATGAGACATTCTCCTTTGTCGCCAAGTTAAACTCGGTTCGGGATCTGTTCTCCTTAACTGTTCATCGTCAGTGGCCCCTCCATCAGCTTGATATCAAAAATGCCTTCCTGAATGGTGACCATATTGAAACTGTTTACATGTATCAACCGCCCGGGTTTGAGACCACGGGGGAGTCTCGTGTATGTTTGCTCCGAAAATCTATCTTTGGTCTCAAACAGTCTCTTCGGGCGTGGTTTGAGAAGTTCAGTAACGTTGTTCGTGAGGTTGGTTTCAAGAGAATCTCAGCTGATTTTTTTCTCTTCACTCGTCATCAGTCAACTGGGACGGTTATACTTCTTGTTTATGTGGACGACATTTTGATTACTGGTGACGACTTCGCGGGGATACAACATGTTAAGCAACACTTAAATTATGTATTTTAAATAAAAGATCTGGGAAATCTTCGGTACTTTCTTGTCCTTGAGATAGCAAGGCGACCTGATGGTCCTGTCTTATCTCAACGAAAGTATTGTATTGACCTTCTGCAAGATGCTGGACTCTCAGGATGCAAACCTGCGAAAACTCCGATGGATGTCAACCACAAGTTATGTGTTCAAGGATCCGATTCTGACTCTCTACTTCCAAATCCAGAGTACTATTGACGTCTTGTGGGAAAACTAATATACCTAACAGTTATAAGACTTAATATCTCATTTGCAGTTGGAGTGGTCAGCCAATTTATGCACACTCCACGGGTTTCTCATCTTCAGGCAGTCGAACGCATTCTCAGGTATCTAAAGACTGCTCCTGGACAGGGACTCGTGTATACGTCATCCTCGTCTCTTTCTCTTGTTGCATACTCTGATGTGGATTATGCGGGTTCTCTTGACGATCGACGGTCCACTACTGGCTTCTGTATTTACTTTGGAGGAAATCTCATCACCTGGCGTAGGAAGAAAGAGTCTGTGGTTGCTCGCTCATCTGCTGAGGCTGAATACCGTGTGATGGCGTCTGTTGTATCAGAACTCTCATGGCTTGAGAGTCTCCTTGGGGATCTGGGAGTTGAATTATCCTCACTAGCAGTTTTGTTGTGGGACAGTCAGGCTGCAATCCACATTGCAAAAATCCTGTGTTCCATGAGCGGACAAAACACATTGAAGTCGACTGCCACTTTGTTCGAGAAAAGATTCAATTGAAGAAGTTGAAGCTAGAGCATGTTCGTGCCTCTGATCAAGTTGCTGACATTCTCACCAAGACATTATCACAAAAATTGTACCATCAATTCTTGTCCAAGCTTGGTGCCTGCGACTTGTACGCTCCAGCTTGCGGGGGAGTGTTAGAGAATATAGGGAAAAGCAATGTAAAGGTCCAATAAGTTGGCTCATTTATTGTCTTTCTGTTTAGTCTCACATCTTCTGTATAGGATGCTTTCTCTCTCTTCTCTCTTATATATTTGTACTCTTACTTGTATTTGAGGTATTCAAGAAGTGTATACAAGGTTTGAATTTTTTCCTACATGCTTAAATGATCGACTCACGTTATCAAGAACTGAAATTGCATGCTTAAACACGAAAGATACAATCGAAAGGCAAACTCTCGCCAAACACCTGGAGGTTGGGTCCTCCAAAGAACTCATCTCTTCAATGAGAGCCAAACAACCAGGACACAAAAGGTACCTCATAACTCCCTAAGGGGCTCCTTAGATGGAGGCTCCACTAAATACACCGCAGTGCATATCATTAAATGACAAAGCTTGGCGAAAAATGCACATTATGCACACTACTTTCTTCATAATCTATATTCTTCTAAACTGATTGTACGATTTAATTTGATACCCAACTTGAATTGTATGTGTTATAACAGTATTGTTAGAAAACACGTGTGGGCCCCTCGTCGGGAACTAAGTCCAGGTCATCGTGGCCGACTGCAGTTGAATGGCTAAGAACATCCCCAACCAAATCTCCTGGGCGCGTGTGGGACCCTCGTCGGGTACATGAACCCAGATCACGCGGAATAAATTATCTGGCTCTGATACCATGTTAGATAATGTAGAAGACAATGTAAAGGCCCATTTATAGGCCCATTTTTCTCCTTTCTCTTTTAGTCTCACATCTCTTGTATAGGATTATTTCTCCCTCTCTTCTCCTATATATTTGTATTATTTCTTGTATTTCACACATGAAGAAGTATATACAAGGTTGAGCCTTTATTTTCTACATGGTATCAGAGGAACCCGGTCCGGCGTGCCTCTGATCGCCCGAATTCTCTATCCGCCCGGTTTACTTCCTTGCCGCGCGGCTTGGTCTTCCTTTCTTCCGCTGGCGGCCTCTCTCTTTTCTACCTGCTTCCTCATCACTCGTTGATCCACCGCTCTTCCCTCTTTATATAGCCTTCCTCTCTCTGGCTCGTGGACCCCACCTCAATTCCGTTAGTTTTCCTATCCGCTGCGGTCTCTCCCTTCTCCTTACCCATGTGGTCTCCTCCTAACCGCTCAGGTGCGGCCTATTTCTCAACCGCTCTGTCTGCTAGCCTCTTTCCCACGACATCTAGTTTATTTCCTATGGAGGCTTTCTCTTCTCGTCGTGGGCTTCTCTACCCGCAGCAGCTGTCTCTTCTCGCGGCGACCTCATTTTACCCGCAGCAACCTCTCTTTTACCCGCAGCGATTTCTTCTACTCGCAGCGCCCTCTCTACCCGCAATGAATTCTTCTTCTCGCGGCGACCTCAGTTTACCCGCAACGACCTCTTTTACCCATAGCGATTTCTTCTACTCGCAGCGACCTCTCTACCCGCAGCGACTTCTTCTACTCGCAGCGACCTCTTTTACCCGCATCGACCTCTTTATCCTTACTCGTGGCGACTTATCCTACTCGTTGCGGCTTTGCTTCTCCTGCGGAGTCTCCTAGCTACTGCCTTGTCTCTAGCCTCTCGTGTTAACTGGCTAACCGCGTGCTTCTATCCACCCGGTTAGTGTGCCTAGCCGCCCAGGGACATAGCTTCTGATTCCACCACTGATGTAGATTTAACTCCTCCCTCTAACTATCCTTGTACTGCTCCTTCTGAGTTTCGGGATGAGCTGCGCATTACCACTATTTCTCTTCGTGGAAAGCACAACTTTGTGAAATCAGTACATTCCGTACAGCGTCTACTTCAAATTAAAGGTCTCCTTCATTATCTTACCAAGACCCCACCCACTGCACCTACTGATGAGTGGATCCGTGATGACAGACCCGTTCAATCTTGGCTCCTCAACTCTCTTGACACTGAGCCCTATCGTATGACTATGTACCATGAGACCGCTCATGCTATGTGGACTGATCTTCATCACCTCTATTCTGGAAAGGACAATTTACAGCACTTGTTTGACATTTTCACTGATCTCCAGTCCCTTGACGCTGGAGTTACCGAAGATACTACCTCCTTTGTTGCGTGTGCTAAAACTCTTGTTGAGGCTTGGATCCAACATCAGCCTCCCACTACGGATTTGGTGATTCAACGGCAGCTGGAGGCCGTGGGGATTGCTATGATGATGGCGTGTGTCCCCCCACATCTTCATAGTGTCCGCGCTCATGTTCTATCTTCTGTTGTTACTCCATCCCTCTCGGATGTGTGCTCAATGCTCCTCAACGTTACTCTACCTCCGGATGTCCCGACTTCGTCTCCCGCTCTGCTTCAGCAACCCGTTGACACTCTCGCTCCATCTACTCGTGGTCCACCGGCTCGTGGTGGCCGCCAGCCTCGGGGACACGGTCGTGGTGGCCGAACCCTCTTCAAGTGCTCTTACTGCGGCAGGGATGGCCATCTGGAGACCACCTGTTACCGCAAACATAGTATGTCTCCTCATCTTTCTGCTACAATAGCTCCCTCACCTCCCTCCACGACTAGTGATGACATTGTTGCGTTACAGGCTCAACTACAACAGCTTCAAGGCGCGGTTAGTCGCTCATCTGGCTCCGTCGCCTCGATCTCCAATGAAGGTATATCTTGCCTCTCTCACAACCCTCACTGGATTGTGGACTCGGGTGCTACACATCATCTTTATCCACAGCAGTCGCCTCAATATTTAGATACTCCTTACCCTAAGAACATCACTTTGGCTAATGGTGACACGATCCCGGTTTTTGGCACTGCCAATCGCCCTCTTACTCCTTCCCTCTCCTTATCCTCGGTTCTTCATGTTCTGGGCTCTCCGTTTAATCTCATTTCTGTTAGCCGTCTTACACAAGATATTGATTGATATGTTACTTTCTCACGCTCTTCATTTGTTGTGCAGGATCGACAAACATGAACTATACTTGGTAAAGGGCGGCTGCCCAACGAGCTTTATCTCGACGTTTATCCCACTGCTCTCACCACCGTCTCCACCACTGATTGACATCGTCGTCTGGACCACACCCCCTTCCTATTCTCAAGAAAGCTCTTCCTATTGTTTCTCTTCATGAGTTTTTTTGTGAATCTTGTATTTTCGGCAAGCAACACCGTGTATCTTTCCCTTCCTCATGTAATCGGAGCGATGCTCCTTTATCGTTAATACATTCTGATATCTGAGGGTCCTATATGGTCCCTAGTGTTTTTGGTTACAGATATTTTGTTACATTTATCGATGATTACTCGAACGGTACCTGGTTGTATCTACTTCGTGATCGAACCGAACTCACAGCTACGTTTCGTACGTTTCTTACCGAAACGCGCACTCAATTTTCTACCTGTGTCAGAACACTTCGTACGGACAATGCTCGCGAGTACACCGGTCGCACCTTCTCCAATCTCTGCGTTGAGTTCGGTATTCTCCATCAGACTTCATGTGTCTATACCCCCCAACAGAATGGCATAGCAGAACGGAAGAATCATCACCTCCTTGATGTGGCTCGCTCTCTTATGATACAAATGCAGGTTCATTCTCTTTTTTGAAATTTATCGTTTCTACAACCCGTCACCTCATTAATCGCATGTCGTCCTCCGTCCTCAACTTTGTGGCACCCATCACTCTCCTTTATCCATCCACGACTCTCTTCTCTCTCACATCTCGTGTGTTTGGTTGTACCTGTTATGTCCATCACCTCGGTCCCTTAAATGACAAGCTCGCCCTTCGGGCTACCAAGGCAATGTTTGTTGGCTACTCCCGCACTCAGAAGGGGTTTGTCTGTTTTGATCCTACAACTGGTAAGATGGTTGTGTCTGTTGATGTCTCCTTCCATGAAGACCAACCATATCACACAAGTCCTTCTGATCCCCTTCTTCCTCCTCCTCTACCTCGGCCCTCCGTACCCGTAACATCTACATTACCACCACTTCTACCTACCCCCCAACCCCACCAGTCCAAATCTCCTGTCACTCCGAGCAACCCACCACCAACAGTCCCCTCCAAACCCCCTGTTATTCAGGTGTACACTCGTCGTCCTCCACGTTCAGATGCCCTGCAGCAACTTCCCTCTACCGGTGTGCTCTTGCGGCCTGTTGATCCGGCATCCTCTTCGACGACACATCTCATGGCCAATTATGTCTCTTTACACCGGATCTCTCCGCCCCTTCAGGCCTTTGCTCTCTCTCTCCTCTATTTTTGTACTTAACTCTGTGCAAGAAGCTCTCCAGCATCCGCGGTGGCGTGCTGCCATGGATGACGAGATGACGGCTCTCACACTTGGGATCTTGTGCCCCTTCCTCCTGGTCACAGTTATGTTAGCTGCAAGTGGATCTTCACTATCAAACATGTCGCGGATGGGACATTTGATCGCTTAAAGGCTCGGCTTGTGGCCTGGGGCTTTACCCAACAGTATGACCTTGATTATGAGTAAACCTTCTCTCCGGTCGCAAAATTGAATTCGGTTCGGGTTCTCCTATCCTTAGTTGTTCATCTTCAGTGGCCCCTCCATCAGCTAGATGTCAAGAGTGCTTTCTTGAATGGTGAACTTCTTGAGACAGTGTACATGCATCAACCGCCTGAGTTTGAGACCACGGGGGAGTTTCGGGTCTGTCTACTTCGCAATTCTATTTATGGTCTCAAACAATCTCCACGGGCGTGGTTTGGAAAGTTCAGCAAGGTCGTTCGTGAGGTTGGCTTCAAACAAAGCTCGGCAGATTCCTCTCTCTTTACTCGTCACCAATCAACTGGGACAATCATACTTCTGGTCTATGTGGATGTTATTCTTATCACTGGTGATGACTCAGCTGAGATACACCATGTGAAGCAACATTTAAACTCTACCTTTCAAATCAAAGATTTGGGCAATCTTCGCTATTTTCTTGGACTAGAAGTAGCACGACGACCGGATGGTCTTGTCTTATCCCAGTGTAAGTATTGTATTGAACTTCTGCAAGATGCTGGCCTCTCGGGTTGTAAACCTGCGGAAACTCCGATGGAAGTCAACCACATGTTGTGTGCTCAGGGATCTGAGAATGATTCTCTTCTTCCAAACCCGGAATACTATCGCCGTCTTGTGGGAAAACTGATATATCTAACAGTTACAAGACCTGACATATCATTTGCGGTTGGTGTGGTCAGTCGGTTTATGCATGCCCCACGGGTCTCTCACCTCCAGGCAGTGGAACGCATCTTTAAGTATCTGATGACTTTCCTTGGGCAAGGACTTGTGTACAAGCCGTCTTCCTCCCTTTCTCTTATTGCATACTCGAATGCGGATTATGCGGGCTCATTGGATGATAGACGTTCAACTACTGGGTTCTGTACATACTTTGGAGGAAATCTTATCACATGGCGGAGTAAGAAGTAGACGGTGGTCGCCCGCTCGTCTGCCGAGGCCGAATACCGTGCGATGACGGTTGTTACATCTGAAATAACCTGGCTTGAAAGTCTTTTAATGGACTTGGGGGTTAAATTGTCCTCACCTTCAACATTGTTCTGTGACAGTCAAGCTGCGATACGCATTGCAAAGAATCCTGCGTTTCATGAGAGGACTAAACATATTGAGGTTGATTGTCATTTTGTTCGAGAAAAGGTTCAAGCAAAGGAGCTAAAACTTGAACATGTTCCTGCCTCTGGACAAGTTGTTGATATCCTTACCAAGGTGCTGCCTCGCAAGTTGTACTACCGGTTCTTGTCCAAGCTTGGCGCATATGACTTATACGCTTCAGCTTGCGGGGGAGTGTTAGATAATGTAGAAGAAAATAATATAAAGGCCCATTTATAGGCTCATTTTTCTCCTTTCTCTTTTAGTCTCACATCTCCTGTATAGGATTATTTCTCCCTCTCTTCTCCTATATATTTGTATTCTTTCTTGTATTTCACACATGAAGAAGTATATACACAGTTGAGTCTTTGTTTTCTACAAGTATCATTAGTGCAGTCCTTTTTTATCCTTGATTTCTCTTCTATTTTCTAGTGTATCATACAGTGTGATTAGTGATATTCATGAATATATACCTTCACCCAGCTCTTTTTGTAGAGCTGTTCGTGCTATGAGTGAAACACTGAAACAAAATCGGCTGGTGAGGGATAATGGTGATGATCGCTTAGGTTCATGCTCTGGAAATGAGAATTCAAGTGACCCAACAAAACATGTAAGTTACTCATTTCTCAACTATTTTTGTTATAATATATTAGTCACAACTCATAAGTTAAATAGTGGAAGATGATCTTTACTACTGAGTTCTGGGCTTCTTCTCCTAGGAATCATGTCGTCTTGTGCTTACTATTGAGTTATGGGCTTCTCTTTGGCTTCTGCTCGTTGCATATTTTTCTGCTTAAAATATAATTGTCACCTTTTGTAGATTGATTACATTGTTAGGATGCATTATTCAGTTTAACTTTCAAATAATTGGTCGGCTAGCCCGTTAGTAGAAGTATTGCCAACTGTAGAGATGAAAAAAAGGAACCTTTTATATATGTTCACTTGTATCAAATACAAAGAATGGGTACATATTTATAGGATGGAGAGAGAGAGAGAAGAAGGTCATATACATGATGTGGGACTAAAGAGAAGAGAGAAATAACAATAAAAAATACATAATGGGTCTTTGTCAAATGAGCTTCTCTAACACTCCCCCGCAAGCTGGAGCGTACAAGTCATATGCACCCAGTTTGGACAAACACTGGTAAAATAAGGTACTTGATAAAGCTTTCGTGAGAATGTCAGCAACTTGATCAATGCCCGGAACATGTTTTAATTCAAGTTTCTTCATTTGAACTTTCTCCCGAATAAAATGACAGTCTACCTCGATATGTTTTGTGCGCTCGTGAAATACCGGATTCTTTGCAATGTGTATGGCCGCTTGACTGTCACAAAATAGAACAGCAGAAGAAGGAAGTTTTACCCCCAGGTCAGCAAGGAGGCTTTCGAGCCATGTGAGTTCTGAGACAACCGATGCCATCAATCAGTATTTAGCTTCCGCGGAGGATCGAGCAACTACGGCTTGTTTCTTACTTTTCCATGTAATGAGATGACCGCCAAACTATGTACAGAATCCACTGGTGGACCGCCGATCGTCCAGGGAGCCAACATAATCGGCATCTGAATATGCAACTAATGTTGGAGTAGAGTTGGAGATTTTGTAAACCAGCCCTTGACCCGAAGCTGTCTTAAGGTATCGGAGAATCCGTTCAACCGCCTATAGATGAGAAACCCGAGGAGCATGCATGAACCGACTGACAATCCCAACAGCGAACGATATATCAGGCCTCGTGATCGTTAGGTAGATCAATTTTCCCACAAGGCGTTGATTGTATTCCGGGTTCTGGAGAGGCAGATCATCATCAGAGGCATGAGCACAAAGCTTGTGATTTGCCTCCATCGGAGTAGTAGCTAGCTTGCAACCAAACTGGCTAGCGTCTTTGAGGAGATCAAGACAATACTTCCGTTGGGAGAGGACAAGCCCATTCGGACGTCGTGCGACCTCAAATCCGAGGAAGTAGCGAAGATGCCCCAGGTCTTTGGTCTGAAACACAGTGCTAAGATGTTGTTTGACCGCGTGAAACCCCTTTGAATCATCCCCAGTGAGCAGGATGTCATCAACATAAAACAGCAGAAGGACCGTTCCTGTTGCCCGGTGTCGAGTGAATAGGGAGAAGTCTGTGGAACTTCGAGTGAAGCCCATGTCCCGAACAATCTTGCTGAACTTGTCAAACCACGCCCGAGGGGATTGTTTGAGACCATAGATGGATTTCTTCAGAAGACACACACGAGACTCCCCCGTGGTCTCAAACGCGGGCAGCTGGCGCATGTACGGTTTCCTGAAGATCACCATTCAAGAACGCATTCTTGATATCCAGCTGATGAAGGGGCCATTGGCGATGCACAGCCACGGAGATCAGGACACGAACGGTGTTGAGTTTGGCCACCGGAGAGGAAGTTTTCTCATAATCAAGACCCTGTTGTTGAGTGAAGCCACTGGCCACAAGACGGGCCTTCAAACGGTCAACAGTGTCATCAGGAGCATATTTGATGATGAAAACTCATTTACACCCAACAGGTTGCTGACTGGGTGGTAAAGGGACAAGAACCCAGGTCTGGTTGGCCCAAAGGGCCGTCATTTCCTCGTTCATGGTAGCCCTGCAGCCCGGATGCTGAAGCGCCTCCTGCACAGAGTTTTGGACAGAAACAGAGGATAACGATGTGGCAAAGTGAAGAAGTGGCAGTGAAAGGCGATGAAGAGAGACATAATTCGCCATAGGATGAGCGGTGGAGGTTGGAGCCGGAGCAGCAGGCTGCGGAGCGTCAGAGGTCGAAGCCGGCTGTAGTGGGGCAACGGGACGAGGAGAGCGACGAGAATAGACCTGAATGACAGGTGGCTGGGGAAGGACCGGAGGCTGGGCAGGAGGTGGGGAAGGTGGAGACCGGGGAACAGAGATGACAGGGCGCACAACGGACTTCGGAAGAGGAACGAGATCCAGAGCAGAGAAGAAGGGAAGATCTTCCCGGAAAGTGACATCCGCAGAAACCGTCACCTTGCGGGTAGTGGGCGAATAGCACACATAGCCCTTTTGAGTGCGCGAGTAGCCCACAAAGACATATTTGACCGTACGAGGATCCAACTTGTCGGTAGATTTGCCGAGGTAGTGAACGTAGCATGCACTCCCAAAAATACGAGGAGTAAGAGGGAAGTCCGGAGTGGAGGGAAATAAGAGGCTGAAGGGAGTAGCATTCTGGAGGACGGAGGATAGGAGACGTTTGAGAAGAAAACGGGTCGTGGAGAGCGCAAAGTTCCAGTATGGTTTGAGAACCCGCATTTGAAGCATAAGAGAGCGAGCCACATCAAGGAGATGACGATTCTTTCGATCGGCGACATCATTCTGTTGTGGGGTATATGCACAAGATGTTTGGTGAATAACCCCAAACTCGGAGCAGAGGGTCGCGAAGTCATGGTCAGTGTACTCACGCGCATTGTCAGTGCGAATAGTTTGAATGGGCGCAGAGAATTGAGTACGAGTCTCAAGAATAAAGGCCTGAAATACGCGGAGAAGCTTAGAACGATCACGAAGAAGATACAACCATGTCATGCGAGAATAATCATCGATGAATGTAAGAAAATAACGGTAGCCAGAAATACTAATAATCTTGTACGGACCGCATATATGGAGTGTACCAAAACAAAAGGAGCAGAGCTCCGAGTACAATGAGAAGGAAAAGATGAACGTTGTTGTTTGCCAAAAATACAGGTTTCACACTGAAAAGCAGGAAGAGATACATTCGGGAGAGCCTTCTGGAGGACGGGAAGGGAGCATGACCAAGACGCCGATGTCAATCCGAAGAGGAGACAGATGCGAGGAGAGTAGGAGAGTCATCAAGAAGGTAGAGTCCGTTCTGCATTCGCCCCCTACCAATGATAGTCCGCGTCTGCTGATCCTATATCAGAAAAGAAGAAGAAGTAAAGGTCACAGAGTAATTTAAGTCAGTAGTAAGACGACCAACAAAAAGTAAATTGAAAGGATAGTTCGGAACATAAAGAGCGGAGCGCAAGAGAAGGGAGGAGGTGAGTGGAATATTAGCACAGCCAGAGACAGGGACAGCGGCCCCATTGGCCACAGTGATGTACTTCGGGTGAGGAGAAGACAAGTACTGAGGCAGGCGAACAGAGGTGATGTGATGAGTGACACCGGAATCGAGGATCCATCGCGGGCCAGTGGAGAGGCATGCGATACCTTCATTGGAGATGGAGGCAGCGGAGGCAACCGAGGCCGGCGGGCGGCTGAGCAGGCCATGGAGATGTTGGAGCTGAAGGCGAACCTCGTCGAGGTCAGTATGAGTGGGAGAGGAGTCAGTGGCAGCAACAGAGGCCTGCGGACGAGGAGGACGACCATGCTTACGATAGCACTTGGCTTCAAGATGTCCGTCTTTGCCGCAAAAAGAACACTTAGGCCGCGGCCGGCCACCTTGACCACGTCCCTGAGAATCAGAATGGCCCCCACTGGCTGAAGAAGGGAGAGGCAGTAAAGGTGCAGGGGCCTGCTGGACTAGGGCCGGAGAAGGAGGTCCAGAAAAATCTGGAGGCGGGGAGACCTTGAGAAGCATCGGGCACACATCCGAGAAGGACGAGGTAACTGTAGAGGAGAGGATCTGAGCCCGCACACTGTGAAGATGATGCGGGACCCGAGCCATCATCATGGCGATACCAACAGCTTCCTTCTGGGCACGTTGGGCAACAAGGTCGACAGTAGGAGGCTGATGTTGGATCCAAGCTTCAACCAGAGACCGAGCTTGGGCAACAAAGGAGGTCAGATCGGTTGCCTCACCACTATCCAGGGCCTGAAGTGCAGTGATAATGTCATACAAATGGTGGAGACTATCTTTGCCGGAGTAGAGGGTATGGAGCTCATCCCACGTGCCCTTGGCCGTCTCGTGGTACATGGTCATGCGATAAGACTCGCCATCAAGAGAGTTAAGGATCCATGTCTGCACACGACCATCGTTGCGTAACCAATCGTCAGTAGGAGTACTGGTAACAACCTGGGTCAAGTGATGAAGAAACCCCTTCGATTGCAGGACCCGACGAACAGAGTGCGCCCATTCCACAAAATTCTTCTTACCGATCAGAGAGATAGTAGTAATCCGGAGCTCATCACGTACTTCTGGAAGAGTGGCCGGGCGGTCTGCAGGAGAAACCGCCGTGCTGGTACAGTCAGCAGAAGAGGTCATGAAGACGAACTGTGGCTAGGAGAAAAGACCGTTAAGAGAGGAGGCCGCACGGGTAGGGAGGCCGCCCGACTAGAAGGGAGTCCGCACGGGTAGGGAGGTCGCCCGGTACGGTGTAAAGACACCAGCGGTAAGGAGGAGGCCGCGACCAAAGGCGGAGCTCAGAAACCACGCACTACGGGGAGGGAAGGAGAATACCGCGACCTAAATGAGGACATGCAACAGTCCGAACGGTCTGGCGGAGCACAGCAGCGGTTAGAGCAAAAGAGGTCGTGAGAGGAAGGCGAGCGGACAGGGAGAAGAAGACCGCGACCTAAATGCGGACAGGCAACAGGCCGCACGGTCTGGCTGAGCACAGCAGTGATCAGAGCTAAAGAGGCCGCAAAAGGAAGAGGTCGCGAGTAGGACTTCAGTGACAAGAAGGCAGCGGGATGGAGAAGCAGATCGCAGCGAGCTGAAACAGGCCGCGGCGAGTAGGACTCCAACGACAAGAAGGCCGCAGATAGCAGAGCGCGGCAGACAAGAAGAGCCCGCGAGTAAGAGAAGAGGAAGATCGCGGCGAGCTGAAATAGGTCACAATGAGTAAGAGGTCGCGAGTAGGACTCCAGCAACAAGAAGGCAGCGGATAGTAGAGCGTGGCGGACAAGAAGAGCCCGCAGAGGATAAGAGGAGCCCACAGCGGGCTGAGCGAGAACTGTGGGGAGAACAGGGCCGCGGTGGACTGTAACAGTCCGCAAGAGGGAAAACGCAGGGACCTGGAACAGTCCGCGAGCAGGGAGAGGAGAGCCGACCGGATGAAAGTTCGCAGGGAGAAGACCAGGAGTTTGCAACGGACTGCAGAGAGGCAACAGACAGAATGAGAACTGTAGGGAGAAGTGGGCCCCACGGTACAAGGAGAGAAGTGGCTATAAGAAGCCTGGGGTGGGGGTGGAACCACGGTGAAGGAAGAGGAAGCAGATGCAGAAGAGCAGGCCGCTGAACCGACGGAGGTCGCAGCAGGCCGCAGCGGGTAGACGAGCAGGCCGCTGAACCGACGGAGATCGCAGCAGGCCGCATGCCGCATCGGGTAGACGAGCAGGCAGCAGGTGATCAAAAAAGGCGGACAGGGATCGGGAGTCCGCAACCTCCCTCTGATACCATGTAGAGATGAAAAAAAGGAACCTTGTATATATGTTCACTTGTATCAAATACAAAGAATGAGTACATATTTATAGGATGGAGAGAGAGAGACGAAGGTCCTATACATGATGTGGGACTAAAGAGAAGAGAGAAATAACAATAAAAAAATACATAATGGGCCTTTGTCAAATGGGCTTCTATAACACCAACTATACACACTCTTTGAATTGGACCCATTTCTTTGAACATTTGATGTCCTTGTACATTGAATATAAGATTACTATTGAAATTTTCATGTACTTGGATCCATTATCTTCTAGATCAGGACAAATCTGTTATCTGAAATTCTTGTTCGTTTTGTATTTTCCATTGCATTTGATTAATGGGTGGATTTGTCTTTAAATTTGCTAGAAAGTTGAAGCGGGAAACACTTCTAGTTCGTTTAGTTCAAATTTAAGGAAGCCGGTAAATTCCACCCAGAAAGCAGTATCATTACCTTCGTCACCTCATGACCTTAGAGAACAGGACTCAGATAGAAATGATTCTTCTCATTTCCTGAGAACAGAAGATTTTGAATCAACCTGGTACAATGTCCTTCAATCTTCTCACTTTCTGAATGAACCTTTCCTACCTTTCCAAGAATGGAGTATTGATTTCTCAGAGTTGACTGTGGGCACCCGTGTCGGTATAGGTAACTTCTTCCACTCAAGTAAAGGAGTGGTACTTTTATACATTTGCTATTCTTTATTCTGTGTTTTCTTGATGTTTTTTGCATCTCGAAATGTAATCGCATGCAGGGTTTTTTGGAGAAGTTTTCCGTGGCATATGGAATGGGACAGATGTGGCAATCAAAGTTTTTTTAGAACAAGATCTGACTGCTGAAAATATGGAAGACTTCTGCAATGAGATATCTATTCTGAGGTGCCTACCAACTTCACATTCTAATTTAATACAATTTAGATTTCAGTTGTTTAATCTCTTGAATTTTATTTTTTGCAGCCGCCTCAGACATCCCAATGGTATAAAATTCTCCCCCAGTTTTAAATAGTTAACATTTTCATTTTTAATTATTATTATTTTACTCCGCTATTCTGAAGTAATTACATTAGGCCTACTAGCCTTTTTGCATTCTATGCTATACATATTACTAAATTTTTGTTTTGTAGTTATATTATTTCTTGGCGCATGCATGAGACCTCCGCATTTGTCAATGGTTACTGAATACATGGAGATGGGCTCTTTATATTATTTAATACACATGAGTGGCCAGAAAAAGAAACTAAGCTGGCGTCGAAGATTGAAAATGCTTCGTGATATCTGCAGGTGGGTCTAAACCATGATTAATTTCTCTTACCATGATTTCTTACATATCCAAAGCTTAGTAAGATTCTATTGAAGAATTTGTGATCTCATATTCAGATTTGAAATGTACTTGTTAGAACATGAATAAGTTCAATTCTGCTTAGGCCAAACCCATGGGTCAAACTGACGAAGAAAGTAATTTTCATAGTATTATCATGAAAGTACCTATCTATGTATACAAATAGAGGGGGATGCAAGTGTTGGATAAAATCATGTATTAGATATATTTATATAATCTTGTGCTTGGACTTATGATTTAAAAAACATTATCTTTGTAACTCCTTGGGACCACACATGTGAGCCTATATATTGACTCACGTGTTCCTGTTCGGCAGTTCCTGATCCAGATCAGTTGGTGATGAGAGCTCGCCCGAGTGCTCTTTATCAAGGAGGTCTTGAGATCGAATCTCGGCCTCAACAACCTTTCTGCTTTCTGTGGTGGGATCAGACATGGGTTGGGGTGTACGGGCCGCGGGCCTGATGTCTTGTTGTGATGCCAAGGTGGGCCTCCTGGTGGGAATCCAGGGTGGCATGCCGGTGTGACGCCTGTCCTGCATCATAAAAGTACTTGTATGATGTGTCATAAGCGTCACACCTACCCACCACCCTGGACTCCCACCAGTGGCCCCACCTTGGCGTCTCACCAAGGAAACTTTATTAGGTCCGTGGACCGTACACCACAATCCATCCCCAGCTCCACCATAGGGCCGATAGATTGTAGAGGCCGCGACTCAGTTGGTGATGAGAGTCTTCCTGAAGACTCTTTATGAAGGAGGTCGGGAAAACGAGCCCCGACCTCAACAACCTATCGGCCCTATGGTGGAGCCAGGGATGGGTTGGATGTACGGTCCACGGACCTGATAAAGCCGTCTTGGTGAGACGCCGAGGTGGGCCCCCTGGTGGGCCTCCAGGGTGGCGAGCAGGTGTGACGCATGTGCTGCATCACCATCCGTTGTATTCAACAAGGTGTTGGACGTTCAATCCTTCCCCTGATCATTGATGTTGAAACAATAAGAGGCGTGAGAGATTTCAAAGACAGAGTATAGTGGACATGAGAGAGTGATATCCATTAGATTAATGTTATTATGGCAAGATTTGAAAACCTCACAATGCTGAAAGGGTGCATTTGCATTAAAAAGAAAAATAAAGTACAACCTATAGAGAGGGTGAGATAGCGTCCAGGTCATTCTTGACTAACTCAAAAAATCCCAAGTTATTACAATCCTGATCACTCCAATAGAAAGCAGTGCAAAAAGAAAAACTTGGCACAAAAATCAGCGACCCGATTCTCCTCCCGCAGCACATGATGAAAGAGGATCTGGTTGAAGCTAGCTAGGAAATCAAGGTTGTCGGTATGCTCCAAGTGATCGATCCAGTGGCCATGTGCGATGCTCGCCTGATAGTAATCAATCAAGTTCTTGCAATCACCCTCAATTAAAGCACCCTTGACTTCCAACATGGTCGGCGGGATGAAATCTTTGAGGGCGAGAAGGGCTTGTAACTCCACCTGACCTAGTGTTATGGGCCTGGAGCACCGAGCCTTTTATCTTTATTATGTGTTTATGTCTTGTTTTTGTTTTGTTATTTAGGTGAGTGTTAGGAGTTGTGAGTGTCATTATTATCTTGTAGCCTATATAAAGGCATGAGCATTGTACGCATGGTATCCATGAATGAAAGTATTATGTTTTCTTGTCTTGTAAGAGATTTTAGAAGCTCTCTCATTGAGCACGCCCCACTTAGGCAGTCGCAGTTCTGGCTTCATAGTATCTTCGTCACCCTCTTCTCCACCTCTGGTCACTCCTCCAACAACCACTCTGAGTAAGCTCATAACATCTGGTATCAGAGCTCTCGGTCCTCTTCCGCTAACACACGCCAACATTTCCCCGTGTTCTTTCAAAATCTCTATCAAGCCCCTCCCCCACAACAATCATCGACATCCAAACATGCCACAACTTCACGCATCGACATCCAGCCGAACCCCAGATTATTTTTTGCGGCTTTCAACGACCTTCTTATTCGACGAACAACTCCACAACTCTAGCCATCAACTTCAGCTTCGGCACCTGCAGCACTCCGCGCGATCTCATGCTCTTATTGTCGTCCTGTCGTCCTTTCCTTTCTACCTGGATGCATGTAGGGAAACCGTCCGCCGCAAAATCCTCCATCCATCTTCTCGTCTCGAGCCTGCCTCGCCACATTTCTCACGCTCTACCCTCCATCAAAGTCGAACCATCCAACGACCTAGACATCCAGTCGTTTTTCTTCTTCGACACACACGCCCATTTCCAGTGTGTGCCTCTTCCATCCACAACTGGCGCCGATCCAGACGATCAAGTGCCCGCGTCTCTCTGCTTTTCTCATGCTGCCCGCGCCCCATCTTTATCAAGCCATGCTCCCCTGTTTTTCTTGAGCCCACCACACAGCAAACCCACGCCTCTAATACAATCCAGTCACATCGGCTTTATTTTTAAAATCCTCACGTGGAGCCAACTTTTTCCTCCAGCTTTATATTTTATCAAAACTCTATGCATAGGAGCCCTCCGCACGATGGGGTTTTTCTTTTCATCTCTCGAGCCCTGTGCAATCCATGAGAATAGCACCCAGGGAATTAAATTAGTTGGTATCAAAGTGGGTTGTTTTATTGAAGTTAGTGGTTTTATTCCCCCCCCCCCCCCCCCTCGCCATTCCAGAGTCGCCAACAGGCTTTTCGCCCAATCACTCAGCTAGTCATGCATAGTAGGCTGGGAATATTTGTTTTTTTGTTCTCACTAGGCAACGATACGGCTCTCGTGGCCATTCTCAATCATCCTCCTCGGCACAATCAGATCGCCCTGTCACCCACTCCGCTCGCTCCTTATCTCTCACTATGGGTGAGTCAGATCAAATAAGTTAAATGATGTCCATGTTGCATGTCGTCATGGCGCAGCAAGCTGCCCTCATGGACCGTCATCAAGAGGCCATTACTGCACGCTCCAAGCGCATCAACGATCGTTGTACCACCCCCGCACATGATCAAACAAGCAGCAGTCAGGCGCCGCCACTTATCCGCCGCCACTGACCATCCATAAGCCACCACCTCCATCCCTCGCACACCCCAATGCTACTATTGTGCCACGCTACATTATTTTGGACTTTCCAACCTACGATGGGAAAAGTGATCCTTTGGGCTGGCTCACCAAGTGTGAGCAATTCTTCAGCAACAAACAAACTTCGTCAACAGACTAAATGCATCTAGCATCCTTCCACATGCTCGACTCCGCTCTTTTGTGGGCTTCACGACTCCTCATCGGCCGACCGAATCTGATTTGGGAGGACTTCAGGTGGCTTTGCAACTTGCGTTTCGGACCCCTATCCGCAGCAACCCCCTCAGCGAACTCACATCTCAACGACAAAGGGGTTTGTGGACGAGTACCTAGAGTAATTTCAGCTTCTTTTGGCGCATGGCACTCTTGCCCCGGATATGCAGTTCGCCATTTTCACCACCGGACTTTGCGACCGCCTGCAACTGGATGTAGAATTTGAGATCTATCCAGACTTAGTGACTGCTATGAGTTTGATCAGGTTCTGTGATCGCACCTCCAGCTAGCACAGGAGGCCTCCCTGCCTACCTGCAATATCGTTCAACATGGTCGTATCGAGGGTCATCTACCCCCACCAATCCATTGATTATCTCGGGCCGAGATGTTGTAACAACGCGCCCAGGGATTATGTTTTAACTGCGACAAGCAGTTCACTCGCGGCCACAGATGCAACAGACTTTTCTACCTGCACGTCGAAGACTCTGACGAGGAGGGCATCTGGTAACGGTTCCATCACTAGGAGGACCTCGTTCGAGCTTGAGGACAAACTCGATTTGAAGGGCGAAGGAGATGTTATGGGTCTCGAGCACCGAGCCTTTTATCTTTATTATTGTCATTATGTCTTGTTTTAATTATGTTATTTAGGTGAGTGTTAGGAGTTGTGAGTGTCATTATTATCTTATAGGCTATATAAATGCATGAGCATTGTATGCATGGTATCCATGAATGAAAGTATTTTGTCTTCTAGTCCTCTAAGAGATTTTGGAAGCTCTTTCTTGTTAGAAGCGCCCCGCTTAGGCAATCGCGATTTCGGCTTCACAGTATCTTCACCTCCCTCATCTTCACCTCCGGCCACTCCTCTAGCAACCACCCCGAGAAAGCCTGTAACACTCGGGTCGCAATGCATGAACTCCCATCTAGCGGCGCAGATAGTAGCACCCAGCTCATCCCGCACAATAAGGTCGGTACCATTTGATGGCCTATGCGGTTTCCGAGCTTACTGGTTGGAAAGTCTTCTTAGTGAGCTTGGTGTGCACCAAGCATATTGAAGTGAATTGTCATTTCATTAGTGGAAAAATCAAGCTTCGCAAAATTGATCTTTAGCATGTTCTTGCTACCTCTCAAATCTTTGATATTTCACCAATGTCTTGTCACAGCTACTTTATCTTTAGTTTGTCTTCAAACTTAAAGTCTACAACATGTATGCTCCGACTTGTAGGGGAGTATAGCAAATATACATGGTTTTATATATTTAAGCTCAATATAAAGGTCCGCTATAATGGCACATTAAGAATTTTACTCTTATATATGCTTTAGTCCCACATTGCCCAAGGAGAATTTGTGTCTACTGTCTAACCTTCAACATATAAATAAGTAGTGTGCATGTGCTCCTTGATTTTCTAGCTGAAGAAGATTATTTTGTTCTCTCACGCCAATTAATCTCCACGTTGATTTTATATATCCTTTCAGGGGTTTGATGTACATTCACCGTATGAAAATAGTGCACCGCGATCTAAAAAGTGCAAACTGCCTTGTGAATAAGCACGCAGTAAAGATATGCGACTTCGGGCTTTCGCGGTTGATGAAAGACGTTCCCACTAAGGATAACTCGTCCGCCGGCACTCCAGAATGGATGGCACCTGAGCTCATCCTCAACAAGTCGGTGAGCGAAAAATGCGACATCTTCAGCCTCGGAGTCATAATCTGGGAGCTATGCACACTCAGTAGGCCCTGGGAAGGCGTACCCCCGGTTCAAGTTAGTTAAAATGCTTCTATAACGTATTCAATGATTACGTGTCATCGTCAAGTTCAAAGATAAATGTATCCTAAACTTCATCATCAGGTGGTTTACGCAGTTGCCAACGAAGGAATGAGGCTGGAGATACCCGAGGGTCCCCTTGGAAAACTTATCGCCGGTACGTGTATTTATACACATACACCCCCTTATAGCTTATGCATGCACGATGACTGCGGTAATTGCGCCATCAGCCGCATTTTCTTGGGTCATGGAAGGTGGCATGATATATTGAGTTTTTTTCCGTGTATTTTTTGTTCCAATCTTGGTTCTCTCCATCAGCGTTTTTTTCCATATTTTGTAGATTGTTGGGCTGAACCAAACGAGCGGCCTGGCTGTCAGGAGATCCTTACTAGGCTGCTGGACTGCGAGTATACTCTCTGCTGATCTTCTTCTCATCATGCCTGGATGTATAGCATTGTAGAGCGATGGAACTTTGGTTGACATTTGTCTGTAAATTTGTCATATTTTGTTTTATCTTTTTCTTTTACTGTTAGAGTGATAGCTACATGTGACGTCTCTGTTCTCCACATCCTGAAAACTGTGAGATCCCCCCCTTCGAGCTGTTGTGTATGAAATAAGACGATTTACTTAGGCTTTGTTTGGGGGGACTTATTTTCACCGGTCAAGCGGTTACGACCGCATGTACCGGACCTTAATTAGGGTCCGATACATGCGGTCGTAACCGCTTGACCGGTGAAAATAAGTCCCCCAAACGAAGCCTTACTTTTGAGAAATTTTGTATGATGTTTATTATATAAAAGAAGCACTTTTTTGATCGTTTTGAACTAATTATATTTCCTCCCGAATTATTTATTGCATTGAAGCAATTTGATATTATTGTTTGTTATAGAATATAGATTTAAGGTCATGTAGATAGCAATTCGATGGGGATCTGGGAGACTGCTTGAGCGCGCAAGTATCAGTAAGAGTTTTAATTAGGTGATTGTTAACCGCAACTCGTTATTTTGCTAGTCGCACCCCAAAATCTCTCAATTTTTCGCGCCTTTTCGAAATACGCCTCGTACATGCAGGGGCGGACCCATAGCCAGACACACCCGGGCACGTGCCCTGGTGTGCTTTCGTGATTTTTATTGTGCAGATCTAGGTTTCCTCCTCCCCCAACAGCCGAGTGCGGACTGTGGAGGCCCGACGACCGGCGACGGCCGACGATTCTACTCTGCGCGACTGCGACGGTGAGACGCCAACGGGCCGACAACGACTCCTCTTTTGCAGCCTCTTCTCTTCGTTTATCTACCTGCTTCGCAGTTTGCCCTTCAGAGTTCAGACAAAGTCCCGACTCGGCAACTCCCGAGTTCCAGCCTTCCGGTACCCCCGGTCAGCGTCCTCTTCTCAATTCCTTTACAGTGTCCTCCTAATAGTCTAAAACCTAGGGCTTGATATGGAGTTCCTCCTCCATGGCAGTTTTTCTATTTCAATCCTCCTCCTAGAGCTTAATTTCTGTTGGTCTCTTTTCTTCAATCATGTACAATTCAGATGCGAATGTGTTGTTTGTTAACATTTGCTGGTTTCATTTTATTGTGTTTTTGTTCCCTTCAACATATGCTAGGTAGAACCGTAGAAGCCTGCTGGGTTGTAATTGAAGTTGGGTGAATTGAAAACTTGTAGGTGAAACTTTTAAAGCACTGAATTTCAGATTTTGGATCCTAGTAGAGGAACTCAACTAAAGAATAAAGGTAACAATTTCTGCCAAGTTTTTCCCTAATACCTTGTAATTCCTTTCTTTTAACGAAAAAAATTATGAAACGAGTCAATAAGGTTCTCTCAAACTTTTACCTCCTTTTGCAATTTAGGTGTTTGATAAATTGCTTCTAAGTAATTTTATAAACCAATGTGTTGCGAAATTTTTTAGAATACAGTAGAAACTTCTCTTAATTGTGTTCTCAACCTTAGACTCCGTTTGGCACAACTTATTTGCTCCGGCAAGTTTGGTCAGGCGTTCACGAATGACGTCGTTCATGACCACCGTGTTCGCAGCCGCCGCCGCCGCGCCAAACAAAGCCTTAGTTTTCATTATTTATCTCAATACTATGGGTTGGCCTTATTGAGTTATTATTTTGCTCGTCTTGGAGTTGATAGTTGTTAGTTATCTTGTTAGTTCTCAGCCCAATATCTTGTGCGGGTTATGAAATATTTATTATGAATCATTTATTTGTTTAGTCTTTGAATATGTGGAATTGTGTTTAGTATAATAAAGACAGGATCCTACTTTTTCATCTCAACTTCAGTTGAACTAGTTATGATCTAGTATCCAATGATTGTGTTGAACTGGTTATTATCTAGTAAGTTGATACAATGGACTAATGTTTTTTAATTTAGATTGTTGATACATTTAGTTAATAATTTTTAAAAAGTGACGAAATATTTCTAACAAAATTTTTTAACTTTAATTTACAATGCCCGGGCTTAGCAAAATTCCTAGTTCTGTCACTGCGTACATGCGATATCAGGAAAAGTGTTCAACACGAAAGTTGTAGATATCGACGAGATCTACAACTTTCGTGGGATCACTTTTCCTAAAAATGCATGTACAATACGTACTTTGGAAATATGCTCAGATTTTGCGTCTTTTCGAAATACGTCTTGTACATGCAATTTCAGGAAAAGTGTTCATCACGAAAGTTGTAGATCTCGTTAATATCTACAGTTTTTGTGTTGAACACTTCTCCTGAAATTGCATGTACAAAGCGTATTTTCGAAAAGACGTGATAAATTAGGAGAATTAGGGATGCGACTAGCCAATTACGGGTTGCGGTTAACAATCACCTTTAATTATTCGATGATACATTTAGGTAGCTGTAGTACTGATTCCTGTTGTAGAGTAGGCACTGGTGAATGGCATGGAGTCCTCAATTATACGTTGGTGGAGCACACATCAAACTCCCTCTCTCAGCAATATATATTGTAGAGAGATAAAATAGCAATATATATTGTAGGGATAAAATTGGAACGTTGAATATTTCACCAAAATGTGTTTTTTTTATATATTTTAATGTAAAAGCTAGTTTGCCTCCACTGCTAGTGGCGGAGCTGTCGACAGCCTGTCAGGTGCCCACCAACGGATTCGCCAGATCCCGGCGAACCGTCAGGGGTTCTTAGGCGGCGATAGAGCAAATCACTGCCGGTAAAAAAGCAAGAAAAAAATTCTTTGGCGTGCTCACACTTTTGCCTCCACCGCTGGTGGCATGTCTGGCGCCCACCGGCAGTGGAGGCAAACACGCGGCCAGCCCTAAATATTTATTATTATTATTTATTTTTTTATTATTTTATAATTGTTAATTTTTAACTTTTATTTTAAATTTTGAAAAAACTATTTTAAATTTCAATAATTTAAAAAAAAATTAAAAAATGAAGCCCGTTGCGGGCCGAGTATTGTCGCGCGGGGCTTGGGGGGCCTATGCGCTGTCACTAGTCTTTACTGTACAATCTCATATTCGCTGGGTGGGACCAAGAGCCCCAAGGATCCGGATTGGGCTAGCTTTGGGCTTAAAATTGGATCAAATAAGAAAGCGGGCGGGAGGGTTCTCGCCGTGAGTAGGCGGGAAGGCTCTCGCCCCGGGGTCAAGTAATTCCAGTTCGTCGAGCTCAATTTGTCGAGCTGAGAACGTTATTCGTCGAACGCAAATTCATCGAGCTGAGCCTTCGACTTAAATTTATTTTCATCGGGCAGATTTTAGGTTTAGGTCATGGCAGAACCAGGGCGGGCGGGAAGGCTCGCGCCCTGGGCGGGCGAGAGGGCTGGCGCCTCTCGTTGGCGGAAGCCTATTCGGCCCTCGGTGTTCAGTGATGTTTCCCCACTCAACGCTCCATCAGTCTTTTGGTTCCCTCCCGGTGTAGGTGGGAAGGCTCGCGCTCAGGGCGAGCAGGGTTCCCGTGGAGCTCAGTAGGAAGAGCTTCCGCCAGATGGGACCCAGACCTGAAATTACCTAAATACCCCTGGGTCTACATTTAGCTCCGCAGAACAGCGGAGTTTGGCTATTGGCAGACCAGCCCAGAGGCATTTTAGTAATTTTAGGACAGCAAAAGTATGTTTTTTGCATACCAGATATTGAAAATCTATAAATAGACCCACAGGATACTTCAGAAGGCAGTTTTTCTCATACTCTGATTTTTCCTTCTAGAGCTTTCAATTCTGAGGTACTCCTAGCTCAGCAATTGGCTTTGGAGGGGAAGTGCTTAAAGAACTTCCGGGTTAGAGGAGGGACCCCCCAGCTGAGGCTTTGGGTCAGTTCTTAGTCCTTTATCACCAGTCTGGGGTTGAGGTTTGGGAGAAATAGGTGTCGGTTACACCGCAAGGTCCAAACTCTCATTGAGGCCAGTTTTTGGCTTCAACATTTCTGGTGTGGAGAGCGTGGACCGTAGCTGACACAGGAAAATCTCAAGTTAAGTCTCATGGCTGGGGACGAAGGAGAAGGAGCTGGCTCAGGGGGGTTCTCCCTCTCGGGGAAGTGGGGTGACTTTGGGGATGCTGGAAGACTTCAGGCGGGAAGTCCTCCAGACCATCCACTTGGCCTTCTAGCAAGAGGCGAATGGGAGACTCCTCAGGTCCCGGTGGCGGCTGCTCCGTCATTGGGCGAGAATGCTCTCGGGCAGCGCCCCGGGAAGGAGGTTCCGACAGAGGCTGCGGAAAGGGATGTCCCTAGGCGAGAGCTGTTCCCGGGACAGACCAGTACGGAGAGGGCGAGCGAGCCGAGGTCACGTGACGAACCCTCTCGGCAGGCAGGGGGCGGGAGCCCCTTCAGTGAGCTCATCATCTCAGCTCCGGTTCCGGAGGGGTTCCGGGAGTCAGACATGACCTACTATATGGGGAGGGACGGCCCCACGCAGCATGTGCAGTGGTTTGAAGATGTTGTCTCCATTAGGCAATTGTTGGATGCCTTCAAGTGTAGGCTCTTCGTCATCACTCTGAAGGAGAAGGCCAGAGACTGGTTCCATCAGTTGCCTGCGAGCTCGATCTACTGCTTCGAGGATCTGCAATGCGGGTTCTTGCTGAGGTTTTCAACGTCCAAGAAGAGGAAGAAGAGAGCAGGGTGCTTGTTTGCTATCAAGCAGAGGCCGGAGGAGACGTTGTGACGCTATGTTGATAGGTTCCAGGAGGAGATTCTGCAGGTTCAGGAGATGTCGGGGTACACAGTGATGCTTGCCTTCACCCTAGGGTTGTTGCCCAGCTTCTTTAGCATGGAGCTGAAGAGAGTTCCCCCCCCCCCCCTCATTTGAGGAGCTGATGGAGAGGGCGGCGAAGGAAATCGAGATCGATCCGGCCAATCCGGCATTTGCCAAGAAGTTGGCCAAGTTGGCGGAGGATGATGGGAAGGAATTGGGAACAGGGAGGCAGAGAGAGCAGAGAGAGGAGAGAAGGAGAGAGGAACCCCGAGGGCAAGGGCAGCAGCAAGGTTGGGGGTCGCGATAGCCAAATAACAGATTGGGTTGGAGGCCCCAGGAAGGTCACCCTCGGGGACAGGGTGGTAGTTTTTGTTAGAAACCGAACAGAAAACAAACCGAAATGGTTTTAACTGAAATTTTATTATCCAAAAAAGGTATCTATTACAAAGGTATGCCCTCCCTTATATAGAATGGAGGAGAGATGAGAGAATACAAATAAGAGATGTGAGACTAAAAATTTACAGGACTAAGCGGACTATACAAAACAAACTGCACAAGCCGCGCGGTTAGACAGAAGGGCTAACCGCACGGCTACCACCAGAGAGAAAGAGAGACTGCCAGGGTAGACCGCCAGACCGCCCGGTCTCCAAGCCGGTTGAGACAAACCGCCAGACCGCGCGGTCTCCAACCCGCCAAGACAGACCGCCAGACCGTCCGACCACCAACTTCAACACTCCCCCTCAAGCTGGAGCATATATATCGATCATGCACAGCTTGTCGCAGATGTGGAAAAAGAAAGCGGACACCGGCTTGGTGAAGACATCTGCCAACTCGTTGTCGGAAGTGACAAATGGAGTGCAAATCTGTTTCTTCAATATTTCTTCCCGAATAAAATGACAGTCGACTTCTATGTGTTTTGTTCTCTCATGAAAGACCGGATTTTTGGAAATGTATATCGCGGCCTTATTGTCACAAAACATAGGAAGAGGATAGTTGTAAACCTCTCCTAAGTCAAGCATGAGAGCCCGCAACCACTTCAACTCACATGTAGTCGATGTCATGCTGCGATATTCCGCCTCTGCACTAGACCTGGAAACTACAGACTGTTTCTTGCTGTTCCAACTCACAAGATTGCCTCCAACAAATGTGCAGAAACCTGAAGTCGATTTGCGGTCCCCTTTGTCATCCGCATAACTTGAATCAGAGTAAGCTTCAACCCTTAGGTGACCATTCTTCTGAAATAGGAGTCCTTTCCCTGGAGCAGCATTAATATACTCTAATATCCTCAGAGCAGATTGTAGATGACACTCCATCGGAGCTTGCATGAACTGGCTCACCTTGCCAACAGTATAAGAGATGTCGGGTCTGGTTACCGTGAGATATATGAGCTTGCCCACCAGATGCCGGTATCTCGTAAGATCGGAGAGAAGAGGTGAGTCATCTGTCCAAGTTTTGTCTTCTCCAGCAGCCATAGGACAACGTGCAGGTTTAGCACCAGTGAGTCATGCCTCCTTTAAAAGATCAAGAGCATACTTCCGTTGGGAAAGGACCATGGAGTTGGGCTTTCTAGAGATTTCAATCCCCAGAAAGTATTTCGGGGAGCCCATATCCTTTGTGACCAGATGTTGACGAAGGTGTTTCTTGGTCATCAATACCTCATCCTGGTCATCGCCAGTAAGAAGAATGTCATCAACATAAACCGCAAGAACAACAAGACCAGAGGCGGTTTTCCGAACAAACAAGGAGTGATCTGCTGAGCTTCTTGTAAAACCAATGGCCGCAACAATGCCACTGAACTTGTCAAACCAGGCACGAGGACTCTGCTTGAGGCCATAGATAGCCTTCTTTAGCCGGCATACCCGTGTCTCCCCCTGAGCAACATACCCAGGAGGTTGCTCCATGTAAACATCTTCTTGCAGATCACCATAGAGGAAGGCATTCTTAACATCTAGCTGCGAGATGGGCCAATCCCTGTTGACAGCCACAGAGAGAAGAACCTGAATAGTGCTGAGACGAGCCACTGGAGAGAAAGTGTCAAAGTAATCAATGTCATAAGTTTGGGTAAAACCCTTGGCAACCAGGCGAGCCTTATAACGATCCACACTGCCATCCGGGAGAAACTTCACCACGAAGACCTAGCGACAACCAACAACATCTGTGCCGAAAGAAGGAGGAACAAGGGTCCAGGTACCCCGTTCAGTGAGAGTAGCAATCTCCTCATCCATGGTAACTTTCCAATGAGGAATAGTAAGGGCCTCCTGGTAGGAACGGGGGTGGCAGTGGCCGAGATAGCCAGTGCAAAAGCTCTGCGAGCAGGGGTAAGACGATCGTAGGAAACAACTGCAGCAAGCGGGTGTTGGGTACAGGCCCGAACCCCTTTGCGAAGAGCAATCGGGAGATCCAGGTCAGCAGGTGCCTCAGTATCCGGAGTATCCGTGGTGGAGAGAGCTGGCCCGGGAGTAGAGAGAGATGGCAGCGGAGTGGAGGGAGAAAGCGGAGTAGAGGGTGGAGATGATGAGGATGGGGAAGACGGTGGAGTGGGTGGAGATGGCGAAACATCAGTGGGAGCAGAGGGAATGGATGGGTTGGTAGGAGAAGTAGGATCAGGAGGAGGAGAAGAGAAAGCGGGAGAGAAGTAAGATGCATTGGCAAAGAAGGTGACATCCGCATAGACAAATTGCTTGCGGGTAATGGGGTCAAAGCAACAATAACCTTTCTGAGTGGGAGAGTACCCCAGAAAGACACATTTAGTGGCACGTGGTGAGAGTTTATCACGGGTGGCAGCGGGAGAGTGCACAAAAGCGGTGCACCCAAAGATGTGCAGAGGAAGAGGAAAGGGATCCGTGTCCGGATAAAGAATGGAGAAGGGGGTAGCATCGTGGAGAACTGTAGAGGGAAGGCGATTGATGAGATAGCAGGAGAGGAGGACAGCATAGCCCCAATATGAGCGAGGAACATGCATTTGAGTCATCATAGTGCGAGCGACATCAAGGAGGTGACGGTTTTTGCGTTCCACCACCCCATTTTGTTGTGAGGTGTAGACACAGCTTGTTTGACGAATAACACTATGGTGAATACAAAAAGAGGAGAAGTCTTGGCTAAGATACTCCTTAGCATTGTCAGAACGAAGGATTTTAATATATGTATCAAACTGAGTCTTAACCATAGAATAAAAGGAGGTCCAAACAGAGAACAGCTCGGAGCGATATTTGAGAAGATACACCCACGTACATCGAGAGAAATCATCAATGAAGGTGACAAAATAGGAACTACCCCGACCGATGGTGAGGTTAGGAGCGGGACCCCATATGTCAGAGTGAACGAGGTCGAACGGACGGGAAGAGCCCCGACTTTGCGTTGGTGGGAAGGATGAGCGGTGATGTTTGCCAAGTTGACATGCATCACAGTTTAGAGGAGGATGATGAGGAGGGAGGTGCGGCAGGAGCTGTCGTAGAATTCGGGAAGGAGCATGGCCAAGGCGAAGATGCCATTGAAGAAGATCTGTAGAGGAGGAGGAGAAGGCGGATAGAGCAGAAACGTTGTCGAGGAAGTAGATGTCACCACTCTCAGTCCCGGTAGCAATCGTCCGTTGGGAGTCCGGATCCTGAAAAGCACAAGAGGTAGGGGTGAATATGACAGAACACCGTAGTTGCTTGCATAAAGAAGTAACCGATAATAAATTGCACGGAAACTTGGACACATAGAGGGTATCAGCCAGGCAGAGAGATGGAGTGACTTGAACCATGCCCGTCCCATGGACCGGGGAGGGAGATCCATCAGCAACAATGACCGGGGGCAACTGAGCATGTGTTTCAAGAAGAGAGAAACATTGAGGATTGTCTGTCATATGATTTGTTGCACCAGAGTCGATTAGCCATCGTCCGCGAGTAACAACGTGAGCACTACCAGAAGAGGTGACCACGGAGGCGGATAGGTTGGAGGAGGGGAAAGCCATGGAAGCAAGAGAGCAGCAAACCGCGACGATAAGAACAAGCCGCGAGAAGAGAAAGAATCCGAACGGTGAAGCGAAGAAGAAAAGAGCACCAAGCAGGGCGAACAGAAAACAGGTCGTGCGGCTAGGAAGGCCGCTACCAAGAAGCAGAGCAAAGCAGAGGGAAAGAAGTCGCACGGCTTGAAAAAGTCGGGCGAACAGAGGAGAACAAGTCGCACGGCAAAAGATGAGGCCGGGGCGACTAGCAATCAAGAGCGGGTAGAAGGCAACAAGAAGTAGAGCGCAGCGAATAGAGGAGATCGCGAAAACAGTTCGTGAAAAAGAAGGGGCAAGCCGCGCGGACAGGTCGCGCGGACAGACGGAGAATCAAGCTACGAAAGCAGAGAGAGCGCACACAATCAGGAGGAATAGATCGAGTCCTCTGATACCATGTTAGAAACCGAACAGAAAACAAACCGAAATGGTTTTAACTGAAATTTTATTATCCGAAAAAGGTATCTATTACAAAGGTATGTCCTCACTTATATAGAATGGAGGAGAGATGAGAGAATACAAATAAAAGATGTGGGACTAAAAATTTACAGGACTAAGCGGAATATATAAAACAAACCGCACGAGCCGCGCGGTTAGACAGAAGGGCTAACCGCACGGCTACCACCAGAGAGAAAGAGAGACTGCCAGGGTAGACCGCCCGGTCTCCAAGCCGGCTGAGACAAACCGCCAGACCGCGCGGTCTCCAACCCGCCAAGACAGACCGCCAGACCGCCCGGTCACCAACTTCAACAATTTTCAAGGAAGGGATAACCACCACGAGCAAAGGAGGTTCAACCAGTCGGCCTGGAGGCAGGGACAGAGGGCACCCCTCCCGTCGCAACAGGAAGCAATGGAAAGAGTGAGGGGAAGAGGAGGAAGGAGAGTAGCTCGGGGAGGAGCGAGGAGGAGGGATGGCCGGGTGGCGTTACCCTTCTGTGACTTTCACCAGGAGGTGGGTCATGCAACGGTCACCTGCCCGGAGTTTCTGGAGATGAGAGCGGCCAGGGGGCAGGTCCAGCAGCAGCCCCCCCTTAAGGATTGAGGAAGTTCTGCAAGAAGGGAGAGAAGATAGATGTGAAGACCGGGTGGACGTGGGAGCCCGAGGAGGGATCGGGGTGATCCATGGGGTGTGGGGATCGAAGCCACCCGTAAGGAGAGCTTCCAAACTATGTATCGAAGGAGCGTCGCCTCGACCTCCCAGCCCCCCCCCCCCCCCCCCCCCACAGGAGGAAAAAATCACTTTCTCGGTGAAGGACATGCCTGACTACGAGTACTCGTTCTGTGACGCCTTGGTGATCCAGACGGCGGTAGAAAATTTCATAGTCTCCGCTAGGCCATCGAAGTTCACTGCCTCTGCTGAGGTATGAAATTTAGTTATTGATTTCTATTTTTGATCCTATGGCGAGTGCAAGTCCAATCCAGAAAAGAAACAGATAACCAATTGAAAGAGAAACAACGGATAAAACTTACTTTGATTCAAGCCACATCACCAACACATCACAAGCACATTCAGAACACTTAACACACAGGAATACATTCCCTTCCGAAGGTCGCTGCACCTCCCAGGCAGAACACTAAGCAGGCAAGGCGGAAGTACTGACTCCTCATCATCTGCGCATACACAAAATTCCCAAAATATGGTCTATTAGGTTACAACATACATATTTATATTAATAAGGTAAAAATACTAAACTGCCCTTCTTCAACAGCACTTAACCTCGTTGTCTCCCGCCCTTTCCTCTTGAGAACATATCATTGCCCCCACCCCCACCCCCCATCGAAGGTTCCTTGTCCGCAAGGAACATAAAGTGGGGGTAGCGGTGTTGCAAAAGATATAGATCCCCCCATGTTGCTTCCGCCTCCGAGTCGTTTTGCCATTGAATCAACAGTTGTGTGACGACCTGTCCCTTGTGCAGCAGAATCCGCATCTTGAGGACCCTCAATGGCTCGACCAGCAGTGTGCCCTCCCTTGTGACCACCGCATGTAAAAGATTGTGTTGTACTGTGGCCTCTCCATTACATTCCCTCAACTGGGAAATATGAAAGGTATGATGGATCTTGGCGTCAGGAGGTAGCTCCACTCGATAGGCTACCGGGCCAATTTTCTCCACAACCTTGAACGGACCAAAGAACTTGGGTGATAATTTATGGACCCTACGAGCCCGCATACTGGTTTGCTTGTACGGTTGGATCTGAATGTAGACCTGAGCCCCTATCTCCAAGGACCGTTCGCGCCGCTTCTTGTTTGCGAGGACCCGCATTCAATTCTGCGTTCTGTGCCAAATTATGTTTCAAAATGGAGATGACGCGTTCTCGGACCTCGAGAGAACGATCCATTTCGTCCATTAAGGTCGACCTTCTATATATAGAGAATGTGGCATCGATGCCTGTCCATAGACCACTTCATATTTTGATGCGTTGTGGAAGCACGTGTTGTCCTACCATTCCGCAAAAGATAGCCACTTCGACCACTTATTTTGTTGCTCGAAACACATGCAGCGTAAATATCCTTCTAGGCAGTGATTGACTACCTCGGTCTGTCAGTCAGTTTGCGGGTGATAGGCCGTAGATAGATTTAATCAGACCTGCAACGAGCGAAACATTTCTTGCCAAAATTTACTCGTGAAGATAGTGTCTTGATCACTTACAATGGATTTGGGCAGCCCATGGAGGCGGACGACGGAATCCAAGAAGGATTGTGTGATGGAGTCTGCGGTGTATGAATGAGAGATGCCCACGAAGTGAGCTTGCTTGTTCAATCTATCTACAAAGACCAATATAGTTTTTTCCCTTTACTCTTTGGTAGGCCCTCGATGAAGTCAAGGGAGATGTCTTGCCGCACCCGTTCGGGTATAAACAAAGTTGGAGCAGCCCCATTGGTTATTGGTGGTCCGCCTTGCATCGTTGGCACACATCACAACGCTGGATGTAAGAGTAAACTTCAGGCTTCATTCTTTTCCAATAGAACATGCTTTTGATCCGTCGATTGGTGGTTGTAATGCCGAAATGACCGCCCATTGGCACATCATGGAACAACTGCAATAACTTGGTCTTAAGGGCCTCATCTCGGCCAACCAACAACCGCCCCTTTCTCTTCAAGACCTGGTGCTGCCATTGGTAATTCACTTTGCAACTTGGGTTCGCTTCCTTTGCCGGAATGATTCGTTGTACATGCTCATCTTGCCTCCAAGACTCCTTGATCCATTATAGCAAATCTAATTGGAGAGTGAATATAGCATGACATGAAGTTTTCGGGCCGGTATGCTGCCGTGAGAGGTCATCTGCACACACATTATCCTTTCCTTTCCGCTACTGTATTTGAACATCATAACCCATGAGCTTAGCTATATATTTTTGTTGTGTTGGGGTTGTTATCTTCTGCTCAAAGATGAAACACAAACTTTGGTGATTGGTCCGAATAAGAAAGGGACATCGGGTTAGATAATGTCTCCAATGCTGCACGACCATCATGATAGCCAACAACTCTTTCTCATACGCGGAGAGGAGCACGTTCTTGGGTCCCAACGCCTTACTAAAGTACGCCACCGATCTCCCTTCCTGTGAGAAGAAAACACCCACCCCTAAATTTGCCGCATCCGTTTCGACGACAAAGGTGGTCGAGAAGTCCGGTAATCGAAGAAAGAGCGGTTCACAAACAACCCTCTTTAACCGCTGGAAAGCTTCGACCATTGCGGTGTTCCAACGAAATGATTTCTGTTTCAGCACCTCCGTGAGGGGCCTTGGAATTTGGCAGTAATCCTGAATGAACCTTCGATAGTATCCGGTGAGTCCCAAGAATTCACGTAATTGCTTGAATGTTGTCGGTTGTGGCCACTCTACCATGGCCCGCACCTTAAGGGGATCGGTCGCTACTCCTTCTACCGAAATAACACGGCCCAAATAGTGAATTTGCTGGAGGCCAACGCCGCATTTGCTGCATTTGAGAAACAATTTGTGCAGTTGCAACGTCTGGAAGGTGAATTCCAAGTGATATATGTGGTCTTCTCATGACTTGCTGAAAACTAAGATGTCGTCGAAAAATATCAACAGAAATTTGCATAACCGTGCCTCAAACAACTTGTTCATCAATCCTTGAAATGTTGACGGCGCATTTGTTAGCGCGAAGGGCATCACAAGGAATTTGTAGTGCCTTGATGTGTCCAGAATGCCATTTTATGTACATCTTCCTCGGCCATGCGGACTTGATGGTATCCGGCCCGAAGATCCAGCTTCAAGAAAAATATCGCTCCATACAGCTCATCCAATAACTCTTCAATAAGGGGAATGGGAAATTTGTTTTTGATCGTGTGATGATTTAACTCCCGATAATCCACGCATAGTCGCCACATACCATTGCTTTTCTTCACTAACACCACGGGCGAGGCGTACACACTAGAACTTGGCTGAATGGCCATGACCGTCAATAATTCTTGCACCAATTTCTCAATCACCTCCCTTTGTAGTGGTGGCTAACGATATGGCCGGATTTTCACCTCCACGGGCCCTCCCTTGAGGGGAATGCGATGGTCATGCGCCCGAGGCGGCGGTATCCCGATGGGATCAGCAAATAAGTCTGAAAAGTCCTCTAACAGCGACTGCAGCTGGCCGCTGCTTCTTTGTGCAAATCCGGTCCAGACAGCACACAAGTGGGGGAAAATTCAGCGTGTCGTGCCCGCTTCTCGGACGAACTCTCTTGAGGGTTACACAGTGCCATCATGCATAACTGGCCCGATTTCTCCAGTAGCTTCTGCAGTTTGTGTTGTTTTATCCAGGTACTTGTAAGATTCTTCGAGCTGCGGAGTGATATTTGCTTCCCTTGACTCACGAAATCCATCGTCAAGTTGTTGAAGTCCCACTAAAAAACCCTGAGCGTCATGAGCCATTGAATGTCGAGTACCACTTCACATCCTCCTAAGGGAAGAAGTAACGTGTCCACAGCGAAAACAACTCCATGCATGCGCCAACGAAAATCTGTCACCTTGTGCGAGCTGGATATAGTCTGTCCATCGGCAACCACCGCACTGAATGGGGGAATTGGTGTCATATGACATTGCAATCTAGCGGTTGCGGAGCTGTCCAAAAATTGTGTGCTCCTGAAATCAATCAACACGTTGATGGGTTGTCCTTTGACACGACGCGGTGACCCGCATCGTGTAAAAATGAGGTATGCCCGTTAGAGCATGCACCGACAACTGTGGCGAGGGCTTGTCCTCTTCCAGTTCTGGCATGATTTGAGCTTCCTCATCCACAATATCATGCTCCTCTTTGTTTTTCTCATCCCGGACTAACTCCAATGCATATGACTACATCCTATCTAGCATTTGTGTCTTGTGGGGAACTTGTCGTCACACAAAAAACAAAGCCTCTTTTGACGATTCTCGTCCATCTCCGTTGAGGTCAACCTTCGAACCTGCCGGGGTCGCTCCCCTGAGCCAGCAGAAGTGGCCGACAAGGATTGTGCAGGTAAGGGGACGGATTTAGTCGGGAATCAGAATGAGTAATCCTGCAATCTTGTATATCGATTCAGCCAAGCGGACGCATGTGAGGTTTCGTAGATGGCTCTACTCCAGATTTCTTACTACCCAACGCCACCCGCTGCTCAAGCAAACGTGCTATAGAGAAAACTTCCAATAAGGTCTTCGGTTGGGACATACGCACCCCACACTCAATATCAGCCCTGAGCCCCGCCAACAAAAATTGATTGCATGTTCCTTTGGAATGTTGACGCGGTGTAACAAAAGATCAAACTCTTCATGGTATGCCTGGACCGACGTCTGTTGACGGAGATTCTTGATCTCGCTCATCGGATCATCAAACAAAACTGAGTCAAAACGGTGGTGCAACGCTTGGCCACACTCGTCCCAACCTGGCCAATCCCACGTTAAGCGCCCTTTCATGTATGTTTGATGCCAGTACAAGGCATTGCCCTCCAAATGTATGAAAGCCATCTTGACCTTAACATCCGGCGACGTGTCGACAATCTCAAAAAAAATGCCCGCACTTGCAAAGCCAGTCAAGCAATCCGTCACCATCGAATCTGGGAAAGTTGATGCGACCCAACCTGGTAGCCATATGTGAAGAATGCTAAGGCATGCCAACTTCCGAGTGTGAAGCAACTCCCCCGAGCTCTCCTGACTGGTCCGTTCGCAAAGTGGCGAACAGGGCTCGAACTTCATCAAGTGCCTTGTGTTGCTGGCTTTCAAACAGCCTCTGGATCTCCTCGATGGTGCGCTGGTGGCGGTCCGTCAGGGTCTGCGCAGCTTTTGCCAGTTCTTCTTGGTGTTGCTTTAGGACTTCAAGATCTTGTTTTACATCCATCGACCTGGTACCGTCCGACGTCGGCATGGTTGGCCACGGGTCGCAGGAGAGGGGCTCTGATACCAGTGATACGCCCCTACCGTGAGCGCATGTCCAATCCAGAAAAGAAACAGATAGCCAATTGAAAGGGAAACAACAGATAAAACTTACTTTGATTCAAGCCACATCACCAACATATCACAAGCAAATCACAAGCACATTAGAACACTTAACACACAAGAATACCTTCCCTCCTGAAGGTCGTTGCACCTCCCAGGCAAAATCCTAAGCAGGCAAGGCGGAAGCACTGACTTCTCCTCAGCCGCACACACAAAATTCTCAAAAGATGGTCTATTAAGTTACAACATACATATTTATATTAATAATGTAAAAAAATACTGAACTGCCCTTCCTCAACCGCACTTAACCTCACTGTCTCCCGCCTTTTCCTCTTGAGAAGGTATCAATTTTTGAGACTCGACCGTCTCCGCTTGAACTACCGGTGTTCTCTTTGCAATGCCTCATTTCTTAATAGAATTCTCAATACCTGCATTTTATGTTATGGCAATGTGTTTTAATTCATGCATTTAATTAATAGCTATGGACAATACGGACGTGTTAAATATATAGGCTGAATATATAATCCATATGACCTGGTAGAAAACATTGACTATGATTTATTCAATGGAGCAAACTAAAATATCATTAAAAGTAACAGGAAAACTAATTTTTGGAGAAAATTAACTAATGTTTATTCCTAATTTTAGCTTTCCAGAAATCTGATGTCCATAAATATATGTAATGCCTAAAATTAACTTTGAATTTGTATTGCTAATTTTATTTTATTCATTATAAGGATTTTTGGCACTTTGCACCCCAATTAGGAGGGTTTGGCACTTTGCACCCTCATTCTAATTTCTTGACATTTTGCACCCTCCAAAATCTCAAATGCATCCTCATTTCATTTAAACCTTTTATTTTAATTTAATAAAAGGCCTAAATATTTACAAGAGGGGTATTTTGGTCAGACCATAATCAATTCATTAAAAATGGCCAAATTTTACGGGCATTTAGAGGGCAGACTGAACCCCAACCAGCTTTTAAGCACAATTATACATTTGAGCAGTTCATTGGTGATTGTTCACTTGAATATTACAAGAAAAAGGTGATATCTATAGTAATATACATGCAAAGGTTGAGTTGCTACAGTAACCGTTCCGTCAGTGCTACGAGGCCATCAGGTTTCTTTGAATAAGCTACATTGCCATTGTTATTGGAAATAACCTATGGAGTAGGGTGTAAATACCCCTCCAAGAAGAAGTGCTCCACTGCAACAGAAATTAAGGTTATTTGAAACAAGTGGAGGTAAAAACGCCTATACATTGAGGAAAAAATAAGTTAAATCTAAGAAAATAATAGTGTTACCAAATTTCACAACTGATTTATTGCAACTATTATGGAAACTAGTTTCAGTAAGATAAATAGAAGACCACTTTGTAAGAAAATATGGCGTAAGCAGCATTAAGGTTTCAAAAGATATTCTGATGCGGGACAGGAGTCCACTGCCCGCCACCTTGGCATCACCAGATGGAGTCAGCACCATGGCTTTATCAGTACACCCCAACCAGCTCTCCGCCATGGAATCACCACCATGCGGCATTGTTGATCGATCCCCAGACCTCCTAGATAAGAGGCCTTCACCAGCGCTCTCATCACCAACTGATCCGCGGATCAGTGGTGATGAGAGCGCTGAAGGCCTCTTATAGGAGGTCTGGGATCGTAACAACCTGCCGCATGGTGGTGATTCCATGGCGGAGATAGGCCCGCGGGCCTGATAAAGTGCTGACTCCAGGTGGTGATGCCAAGGTGGCGGCAACTCCTGTCCCGCATCATATTCTCATACAAGAAATTGCTCCAATGTATTGCATCTAAACTTGCATGTTCACCTACAGAATACATATACGTCTACCAGAATCATAACATCACCAAAAAAACTAGTCCTGAAATGCAAAATTCAACATGTTCTTCAACATACAAAATATCAAAAATCTTAAACTAACAGTCATAAATTCAGTGTAGTCTTCATAACCTTCCGGCTCACCTGCAAAGAACACAAAATAATTATATCAGCAATTTTATCTAAATTGCATTAATTTAATATATTTACTTGCAACTACTTACATTGAAAATTAAAATCTGATGGTCCACTTAATGCAACTTTCCCGACGTCGGCATTTGAACGTGCAATCTTCTTCATCTAAATGAAAGTAGAAAACAATCAATATTTTTCAACAATGAATGTAATATGTAATATAACAATGTAATTGAACTAACCTGTAACTTTAATTTGGATGTTGATTTTGTGGGCAATGTTGGTTCACTGGTATTGGAGGATTGACCACACCTATTTTTGTTATGTCCCACAACTACACACTTGGAACAAGCATATTTTATACCAATTCTATTTATACCATATTTCTTGTTAGGAAGCTCGTCTTCCTCTTTTCTTCTTGCATGCGTTGAAGGTCGTCCCGCCATTTTGATCGATACATTCCTCTTCAACATTGCGGCTTATGAAGGGGTACGAGTCAGAGATCCCAAAATTTGGGCAAGATCACATTTTAGTAGATGGACAAAATGTGATATGTTGCTTAATAATTTATGTGAGAGCTTCAATAATGTAATAATGAAGGCTAATCTAAGTGCACAATGATATATAAATCTATACTAAGTGCACAATGATATATAAATTCCTAAATGTAGAACATATACATTCAACCCAAAGTTAATATTGATCAGAACAGAACCGTGTATCTGGAGCACAGGAAGAACACAAAAAACTAGAGGAGGAACACCAAAAAGACATTTATAATGTTGATCGTTGAGTTTATTTTACATACCTTGGTGAGGCCTTGCTGTCGCGGTAGAAACGGAGGATCACCAGGAAATCGCAGCAGAAAAAGGAAAATCCACCGGGAAGAACACCCTCGTTCAGCCTTGTTGTCGTGGGACGCGGGAGAGAGCGGCGAAGAAATGGATCGCCAGCAGGCAGCAGCGAAAAAATGAGGGATCGGGAATGCGGCTAGGTTTAGAATGAGGGATATTGGGATTCAGGTATTGACTGAAATACACTCATTCATTTTTATTAAATTAAAATAAAAGCTTTAAATAAAATGAGGGTGCACTTGAGATTTTGGAGGGTGCAAAGTGCCAAGAAATTAGAATGAGGGTGCAAAGTGTCAAACCCCCCTAATTGGGGGTGCAAAGTGCCAAAAATCTTCATTATAATCAGTGGAGCAAACTAAGATATCATTAAAGTAACATGAAAGCTAATTTCTGTATATGAGGCAAAATGATATGACATTATGAATTTAATTATGATATAGATATATCAACGGAGAATGTCAGGACTTTATTCGGCTCTGTTTCTTCCAGTGTCAGCCTCATTTCCCTCCTCCACTCCTTTGATTCACGGTGATGGCTGCTTATCTTCATCCCCAATGACATTCGATGCTGGAAATTTGTACTGAATATTTGTGTAGACACTTCTACAGTGATGAACATAGGTATGTCTCCTACTCAAAAAATTCTCGTGTCTTGCTTAAATATATTGCTCTATTTATCTGCTCAATCTGATTTTGTTATCCATTCTGGTATCCATGCTCGATAAACAAAGCTGGGGTTTTGGGTATTGCTTCTAAACTTTGTGAAAGGTGCTACTTTTCCTGATGAATTTAGTATGAGAAATGTGTTGTTGGCATATATATATATTGAGCTATAATATTAGTCTCACTATTTAATTCTAATTTTCTCAGATTGGTTGGGGTACTATATGACAAAAATTAGGGCAGAATGGCGACAAAGGATCCACGTAGCCGACCCTACTATAGTGGGATAAAGGCTTGAGTGCTGTTGTTGGTGGGGGTACTTTTGCTACTTTGTACCGGATAATTTGATTATCTGTAGGTTTTTCATTTGGTTTTCTGTAGGTTTTTCATTTGATTTTCTGTAGGTTTTTCATTTGATTTTCTGTAGGAAGATGGAACCATTTCGTCCTGTGCAAGTAAACTCCTTCCTCATTTTTACTTTATCGCTGCATTGAACACCCTGACCTAACCAAAGGGCACTCCCGCCCTCTTCATTGGAGGATCCTCACGACGGCGAAGTAAACTCCGGATCTCGACAGAGTAGGCCACATCTCTCCAGGTATTCCCATTCCTTACCAAAAATAGTTTGTTGAAGAAAACAAAATGCATCTAAAATAGGGGGCATCTAAAATAGGGCGCATTTAATGATAGCTTGTTGAAGAAAACAAAATGCCTCTGTTGCAACACGTTGTAAATTCATCAATTAGGTAAAAAGGACTTCCCATAACATTTTTTTCGTCCAAAGAAGAAAACATAGTAAGAGCGTTACTGTTGACGATCTCGGCGGCGGTCTTATATTTGGTGACAACATCAGAGGAGCAAAGACTCAACTCTTTCTCCTCCTTCCCCTCATCGTCCGACATCTCTACATCAAAAACCTTCAGGTTTGAGAGAAGAAAAAGGATTTAATTTTCCTATCTTTGCATCCTCCCAAGTTGTATGAGTAGGTCTCTTATCTTTTGTGCGCCTCGGTATTCCTTAGAGCATCTTTATGATCTGTCATCTGACTACTTTCTTTGTTGTGTTGCTTCATTTTTTTCCAAGTCTTTTCATTTTCGGATTAAATCTTCTTTTCTATTTAATGTCACATTATAGCCTTAGCTAATTTCTTTAGTTGGTTGGCCTCCTCGTGGATGTGCACCGATTGTACGGTTTGGCTGAGTACCTTTTTATCCTCATTAGGTAACATGAATTAGTTGATTTGTTTATCATGCATATACACCTATTGCATGGCTTGGACGAGTACTTATTTTATTTACTCTCAACAACTAGGATCAAGTAATTTTTTTGTTTTCTTCGGGTTTACAAGACATGCTGTAAAAAGCAGTCCCCAATAGATTGAAAGGATATTCTGTGGAAATTTTGCTTTGATTTGATGATACCCTATTCTCATCTTCCACCAATGTATATTCAGCGGAAATTGTCATGTTTTTCTGATAATTTGTAGTTTTCAATTTGCTAACCTTGCACACTCCCTTATTTCAAGGTGCTTGCACTTCCAACATTCTTAAATTCATGAATCTCTAATTATATTAACACTATCCACTTTAAAAATAAGCATATTACTTTCATATAGCTTCTTGATAGTAAGAGAACATATTGAGTTGTCTTAATCCAGACCTTTTTTGACCTTTGTTATTTTCAATTCAAATTGCCTTTTGAACAGATGAAATCTGAAGAACTCCGGCACCACAAGATGATATTGGGGGGCGTATGAGTTATTTTCATGATACCATATGAAAAGGTGTTCCTAAGGCGAATCGACACGGACCTTAAAAATATCAGGATAAACGAGTGTATGCCTTACAATGCTCCTCTTATTCAGTTCTCCTCTAAGATGGGTGGGGACCGGGATGGTAAACCAAAAATGTATTAGACGGTTTCTCACAATTATTAGTTGCTTGTGCCAAAAATCAGGCATCTCTATGAGGAATCAAGTCTTTGACTATATCTTTGTCATCTTGCAATTGGTGTAGGAAATCCTAGGGTTACACCAGAGGTGACTAAAGATGTATGCTTCTTGGCTAGAATGATGGCTGCAAACTTATATTTCTCCCAGATTGTAGATCTAATGTTTGAGGTATCAAGTTCTCAAACATGTCTGATTGTTCATTTTCTTTTGAGAGCCTACGCGCAAGACTCAAGGCGCTGGCGCGCGCCTGAATAAGGTATAACATAACCACATTCAATTTAAATAATCAACATCAAACATCAGTTCATCATCTTGAACAATTCTTCATATATTATACTAATTAATCACTCATTGTTATCATTTATATCTCTTAAAAATAATATTAACATGGTCATTTGCATTATATCTAAGTCTCAAAGATCGATTATGTTTCAAAAATACAAAATCATGTAAAATTTATTTAGTTCCTGCATTATTTTCTTCATTATTTTGAAAAAAAAGTTTACAATAAAAATCACGTTCAGGCGCGCCTTTAATGTCTAAAGGCGCAAAAAAGACGCACGAAGGAGCAAGCTTATGAGCCTGGTGAGCCCGGAGCCTTAGGCGCGCCTTTAACAACATAGCTTGTAATGACAATATCATCGACGTAAGCCCTATGTTATTAAAGTCACGCTTAAGACTCAAGACTTACCAGGCTTAGAGGTTTGCGCCTTCGTGTGCCTTATTTGCGCCTTTGAAATATAAAAAGCGCTTTAGTGATATTATTAGTTGCTTGTGCCAAAAATCAGGCATCTCTATGAGGAATCAAGTCTTTGACTATATCTTTGTCATCTTGCAATTGGTGTAGTAAATCCTAGGGTTACACCAGAGGTGACTAAAGATGTATGCTTCTTGGCTAGAATGATGGTTGCAAACTTATATTTCTCCCAGATTGTAGATCTAATGTTTGAGGTATCAAGTTCTCAAACATGTCTGATTGTTCATTTTCTTTTGAGAGTAATGTGCCATGAAATTAATTTTTGAGATTTTTTTATCGTTGTGGGCATCATTTTTTCATTGCAGTTATCCATGTGCGCATCATTTTTTTATTGCAGTTATCGATGTGGAGATTTAGCGATGAACTTCGTTTACGAATTGATGAATTGCACCGCTCTTTGAAGGAAAATGCGAAACATTATATAGATATATCTGCTACAAAAAGTCATTTCAAATTAATAAAAACTTCTTTTATTGTTTTTGCTACTATGACTAGATTTACAGATTATTCATTGTATTGTAAATCATCGATTTTCTGCTTGCGCTATGATTGCAAAACGGATACAAACAACTTCCAAGATAATATGTACTCACCCCAAGCTTTTTAAGCCTGGTTCCCCTAAAGTGCCCCTCTTCAAGTGAGAACTTATAAAAACTTCACAAGTTACCCTATTACTTGTACACTCTCCCTTATGTTGTGGGGATCGATTTGAGTGCTAAATCTGCAAAATACTTCTTAAAGGGCAAATTGCATAATGACGCAATACATGTTAAATGAAATATTAATAGTCGATAAATGAAGAGATGGCTTTGAGTCTTCAGTAGTCGCGAAAGTATCGCCAACAATGTTCATTCGTATTAGGTTCTTTCTTGTGTTGCACTTCACCAACAAGTGTTCTTACTCAATAAAATCTACAAACACAGCTAATCCAAAACTAGTGTTGTTGTACTTGTATGTTTTTTCAAAAAAAACTTAAATAAATGCATGAAACAGTAGCTTAAGAAGTGGATTCCTTGTATTTTTCAGAAGTGTTGCTTAACTTGATTCCCTCGATTAAGTTATGATCTAAAGTCTATTAATTTAAAAAATTTTGTCTAACAGATTGACAAAAGTAATACAAACTGAAGGAAAATAAAGAGACCAAAAGACTAATGTGATGATGGAGTGGTACAATGAGGTAAATGGGAAAAAAATGTCTGAATCGAAGAGGAAAATTGTCATGCTACTGAACTAAAATGTTGGAATAAAAAGTTATTTACTTGGATTGAAAGAGTGCAAGTTTTTTATGCTCAAATGATTCTCATTTATAGTTATTTTGAGAGCAATCAATATCCTTGGCATATTAAACTATAGTTAAATGTTGGTAAGCAACATTTATTAAAAACTATGGTCAATTACTGAAAATATTTAATGATATATTTAATAGACTCCTACTATTTGAATGTTTACACAATCCAACTATAATGTGTACCACTTATATGTTCATTTACTATTATTTAGAATTCTGGAAGAAGATTCCTCAAAATGAGCCCTATCGTGTCATACATGTTGACGTGAGAGATAAACTTTACCATACTCAAGAGAGAGCCCATCAATTATTGTCAAATGAGATCTCGGATATTCCTGAGAAGGCAGCTTTTACCAATGCCGAACAAGTTCGTTCTTTCTTTCCTATTAATTTTGAAAATGTCAGTCATTGTCTCATGAAAAGGTTAAAGTCTTGACACATGAAACAGTTATAGAATTATAAATTAACTTCAAATACAAAATTTTACTGAAAATTGAAGTTAGAAAGATGCACCAAAATTGGATAGCACCTATATGAAACAATTCTTATAAATTATTTCTTGATGCAGTGGCAGGTTGACTGGGGGTGGAGACTCTAAATGCAATTCTACATGTAATGGAAAATGATGTAAATGCAAGAGTATCTGCCAAAATACATAACAATAAAGAATTAAAAAAACTACAATGTACGCGTGCAGGTGATGGTAACAAACGGTTGAGTATGAGTATCTAGGTCGCTGTAATGTTGGTGTCAGAAGAGGGTTTCTAAATTGGTGGGGGAAAGAGACTTAGGTGGTATACGTGGTTGAGTAGGGGTGGTTGATTGGTAGTGGGGGCTAGCAGAGGGAATTTTGGAGGGCTGGCGGCAGAAAAATTCAGGAGAAGTGGCTGTAGAGTGGGGGAAGTGTGATGTGGGTTCAGCTACTAGGAAGAAGACAGGGGGGGTTCGATGAGGCGGTGGAACTGGAACTGGGAAGAGATTCTGGCGGATGGAGAAAGGGTGATTCAACGCTTAATAAAGTGTAGAGATGGGCTGACAAGCGCGGAAGGATGAGAGATAGCTCACGAAACTTTGGTTGTAGTGGAGAGGGATGAGGATGGAGGTTTATCGTGCAGTGGCACCAAGGAGGGGGAAACAGGACTGTTTCTGACATCGAGGCCGACAGTTTCGCAGAAACTTCTGCAAGCCTTCGATCACAAAATATAATGTTCAAAAGGTTAAACTCATCACCATTAGTTAGTCCCACCAAATATCAAACACAAAATAGAAATGAAATGTTCAAAAGGTTAAACTCATCACCATTAGTTAGTCCCACCAAATATCAAACACAAAATAGAAATGAAAAGAGATCCGTACTATTCGTCATCACTTTCAACAGGCCTCCCCCTCGTCCTCATCATCCTCTTCCTCGCTATCTTGGCCCTTTTTCTTAACCAGCTCAATGAGATCAACTCTCGACTAGTCGCTATCCAGCAGGTATCCCTCTTTATAAAACTGGGACTGGAGATGGTTGGACTGGTTCTTCAACTGGGATCTTGGCCTTGAGCAACAACTTTAATAGAATATTATGTAGCTTCTTGAATCGAGCTTCAAAGTAGAGGTGCTGACATCTCTGGTATTCTTTCAAATACTCTATATTTTTTGTAATCAGATCGAGGTTACCCTCATCCTTAGACTCTCCAATGTCGATGTCTATAGGGTCGACCACTGATGGTTGTGGGTTAATCAGCTTCCTTCCACATTAACCACGCCCGCCTCTTCTGCTTCTCCACAGACCCTGCAGCCACCTTAATGTTTACTTCCCCCGCTTTTTCGTTTATATGACGCCCCACCTGGGTTACCAAATCTCCTTCACCTTGCTCCACGTCAGCCATTCGACACAAATCTGTAACGGTTGTTGGGAACAAAAGTTGACGCACTCGCTCTACCTTTACTTTTTGCGACAATTGAGCGCCAATGAGTTTGCCCACATTAATCCCAATCCCCTTTATGATACTGAAAATAAGAGTGACCCAGTCGAGGGAGATGTTATTCAAATGGCGCGTGGGCACGATGCATTGATGAAGAGAAGTCACACCTTGGCTTCCCTCGATAAACTGGTTGACCTCAACGCCTTTTTGAACTTGCGCGACCATTCAGGTTGAGGCACACAACACACAGCCGCTGGCATTTCACTTGAAGGCACAGTCGCTTGAATCTTCACAAAGTTACTCTCGATGTTGTCATCCAAACCAAACAGTTCGTTGATCGCAGCAGCAGAAAAAACAACATCATTCCCTCTGACCAGCACTTTGTCCTCTCGGTATCTGGCATTAGCATAAAACTCGTATACCCAAGGCATGATAGCTTCATTTAGTGGGTGACAGAGGGTTTCCCACAACATGGCCTTGATTTGATCAGCATTGGAAACGCTCCAGGCTCGTTCCTCCATCTTCAAGCCCTGTTCATAGATGAAAGGGGTGGTCTTCAAGTATTGGTACCTATGCCATGCGTCCTCACTTACAAACTTAACCCTCTTGCGAGAAACTTCCCTCCCCTTCCCATTCTCTTTTATCTTGGATGACATGACCTAAACGAGCAAGAGCCTGATACTAAGAGGGGCGAACATTGACCATAAGAATTCTCGAATTGAGGAAAGACAACAAGGAATACCTTCAGGAACTGAGCAAATCAAGGTTACAAATGCTATCGCCGTTGTTCATTAGTGTCGTCGGTTGACATGTAGACTTCGCGCCTCCAGGATCGGAGTGAGGATGGCGAGAAGGCTCAAAGGTACTATTTCCATATTCCCAGATGATGTCGCCGCTCGCCGCCCGCTCTGCTTCTGCTGGGAATCGACAGATGCTCGTCCTCTCCCGTCGGCGCAGATCGCCGGAGGTCCTTGCGTTGCTTCCTCGAAATGGAAATCGACGGGCGTCGCCCTCTCAAATTTTGCCGAATGCTCTCCACCGCACTCCACGATGTCGTTCTATTAGGTTTAGAAGAGGGGGCTGTCGGGATTTTTGACAAGGCTGAACCGGGGTGTAATTAATCACCTTAATTGGGGTGGTTTAATGAGGAAGTTTTTTTTGTTTTTTTTTTGTTTTTTTTGTTTGAGAATTTTCTAAGGATGAACCGGGATTTGGAGGGTTTTAATACTGATTCGGTTCAGATTGCTTAGGTGGAACGCGGTATCATTGTAAGAAAACGGTCTGGCCCAAGACACGCGCGCCGGTTCAACTGAACCGGCCTCACAAGGCTTCTCGGAGATTCACTAAGGAACATGCAGAAATAAAAAGGTTGCAACAACTAAAACTGGATCAAAAGCAGCGCCGGTTCAGCTGAACCGGGCCTCGGCGATTTCTCAACGCATTTCTTGTCTAAACAGAAAAATAAAGGTTGTAACACTATTTTTTTAAGGTTACAACCAAAACTGCACTCATAAATGCCCTCCACACGCGCTCCCCCTTTATATGTGTTCTACACGCTCCCCCTATCTACGTGCACACAGTGCAACAAGCTCCCCCTGCAAGTGAGCTTCCCTAACCCATGACTCATGAACATCTAATTTCCCCCTTTGATATTATCGAAAGGGGGTGGGTCAGACCAAAAGTAAGCTTGTGCATATGCGGGATAAAAAAAATGCAGTATATAATGAGCGTGATAAAAACAGCAAACAGTGCACGTGAAACAGTGAATCGAGAATTGAAAACCATAGGGGTGACCAAAAAGAAATCAGAGAGTATAACACAGAGGTCAAACTGATGAGTGCAGTACATAGAAAAAGTTTAAATAAGTTTTCATAGTTAAAAAAGATTGGGCAACACAGGTAAACTAAGCACATAACGATTTAAGAGTACAATGCTAAAAGAATTATAGAATTAATACAGAAGAACATTGTACATGTCACAAATAGAAATCATGTACTAGAACTTATGTGTTATAGACATATAGTGTCGTCTCAGTCCAATTCTTATGCATGGAAGCGTTAGATAGAGCAATGACAGGTGTACGTGTAGCATCAAAAGACGAACATCAAGTAGAGTTAACATTCATTACATGATTTATCTCAGTAATTCAATATGCTATCGAGAGAGGAATAAAGTGAAAAATCACGTCACGTTGTTATCTACGTTATACCAAGACTAGAACAAGGGGCACTAAGCTTAAGGTTCTAGTCTGTGCACAAGATCGAAATGATTTTTTGGACCAAGGTGCTCATCCTCACAATGCTCATAAAGACTTATCAGGAGGAGTGAGTAGTGCTTGGGGGGTATCCTTGACACAAGGCTTGATAGCATTCATTTTTTTATACGCATTGAGCAATCAATTTTATAGTTTGAATTCCAAGGACCCCAAATCAATCGAAATCTACCCACATAGATAGATACACTTTAACTTGTATACACGGGACTTGATCACTAGAGATTTGGCCCAAAGTTCTACCCTTTATAGAAGTGCATATGCATCGTGACATCGATTATTCAAGTTATTTCTAACGTGGTAGACACAATATCACGAGTTATAGCATGTAAGCATATAATTTCTACAAGAGTGCACCGTCTAGTGATGTGTGAACAGTGTAAAGTCATTCCGCTACCTAAATCCTCACACATACCTAGAGGCATATTCGACGAACACTAGCATGTCTAGTCGCACTCAGTAGCTAAGCACCTATAGATTTGACACATCGTGACATGAGTGGACAATGTTCACAGGAATTAACAATTCTAAATCAAACATTGTACATAATCGTTATGCTCTATGATCTAGCCATGTGTGTCATACGAGTGATCAATCCATAGTTTTTTTTTATTTGGGGGTATTATGATTTTTTTTTGGTTTTTTTTCTCGACTAAACATAAATGAAGTAAACAGCAAATGCAAAACAAACAAAAAAAAACAATACATTTTTTTAATATAGTGGGAACATTCAAACATAGTTAAACTGTAGCACGTGTTAAAATATGCATGATATTGACGTACATGATAATGAGACATAAAAACATTCGTGTTATGTATATGGACTGCCATGAGAATACTCACGACACACTCGACCGAACCAACGTGTCATCACCCTAGCCTCGTACTAAGTGACGGATGGGCATGAGGAGCTACACACGTGTCATAGGGTGGGGTGTTAGTCCCATATGCCCGCACAAGAACTCGCTCAACCTAACACTTTTTCCCCCAGCGTCACACAAGGACCTACTGGAACCCTTCCCCAGTTAAGGACAAGATGTGAATTACAAGCTAGAGTTCCTAGTGCACACAAACCTACGTCCCCACTATTGTGAGACACATCACAGTGAGTGAATGATCATGGACATGCTTATGCATTTGTTTCTAAGGATACAACTATAGAACAATGATTTCTATAGGTAGTGAGCAACATGTTCGATTTAGGGTCTATATTATTGCATGTATTTGTAGAGGCTCCAAAACAGTGCATTCAGTCTTAACGCACAGTTGACCCGTGGAAATTAAATTTTAATTTTAACCGTCTTCAAATGGAACATCTGAAATAGAAAATATTATGTTACCCATGTTGTCAATATCAAGAATATGTCCTTTACAGTTGTCTCAAAAGATCATCATGTCATCTTTCTTCTTATCCAGACTAAGGAACTTGTCGTCAAGTGTTGTACATTTTCACCGCTTGAGCCGGAGGTTCTCGACTTGTTAGACATATCATCATCACATGTCGTTGTTTTGAGCACTTTCCACTTTTCTTTGTCTTTGCCTCACCTATCCTTTTCTTCTCTTTGGAGTTTTGGGCAATCTCTCTCCATGTGCCCAAACTTGTGACAGTGGAAGCACTCAGGAATGGGTTTTTATTCGTCGCTCTCTGATCCCTTTGACAATCTGGTCCATCTCCTCCTCTACTGCATTTTTCTTTAGAAAACTTTTGTACTTCTCTTGCCTCATGAGATCCTTCAGGAATCTTCTAAACTCCCGAACATATAGGCTTTCTTCACCTTCATCATCAGACTCTTCTGTTTTTAGTGCTAGAGTTTTCTTCTTTGGCTCCTTTGAGTATTCCTCACTTTGTATCTTTAGCTCTAGTTCATGGGTCTTCAGATTCTCAATGAGGCTTTCAATTTCCAAGGTGTTGATATTGGGTGAGTCAGCGATGGCGGTCATTTTTTGATTGAACCGTGGAGGAAGATATCGCAAGGCTTTTCGCACCAAGTTTCCATTTGAGAATGTCTTTCCAAAAGATCTAGAGGCGTTGACGATCTTCGTGAAGCGTGTGTACATGTTATCTACCTCCTTGTCGATCTCCATCCGAAATTGTTCATATTCGGACTCTAGTCGAAATAGCTTTGACTCCTTTATCTGAGACGTACCTTCATGTGTTAGCTCTAATAATGGCCATATATCAAATGCAGTTTCACAATTGCAAATACGGTTAAATTCAGTTTTGTCTAAGGCAAAAAAAGAGAATTCATAGTTTTCACATTGTTAGTACATCTCAGCTTGTCAGCGTCATCACATTTATCTTGCGGTTTGATTAATACTGTATCACATATAGTGGTAGTGGGTGCAGTGTATTTCGTTTCAATCATGACCCACACGTCCATGTTTTGCGTCATTAAGAAAATTTTCATCGGCGTTCTCCAGTGGTTGTAGTCATTCCCCATAGATAGTGGGGGTCTACTCACACCCTATCCCTCAGGAAATGCGTGAACTGTGTTGGCCATCTTATTTCAGGTTTTTAAGCCTTTTTCAAAGTAATCTGACTCTGATACCACCTGTTGGATCTAATGGCCAACCTTAGAGGGGGGTGAATAAGGTTTTGGACGTGTATTGGAAATTCGAAATATTTTAGTCCAGAAAAACAAGTGCTGGAAGCTACCGTGGAGCGTTAGGTAGCTACCGCGTTGCGGTAGGTCACAGACCTCGTTTTTCTGGGCAAATTCCTCCTTGGAGATCTATGTACCCTTTAGAGAATCACAGACTAACAATCACACCGTTATATGTAGAAGAATGAAGAGAAAATGAATTTCAATACAATCTAAATCAACAAAAGTTTTAAATGATTACAAGAAAACTTGATCTCCGTGACATCGGAGATCGGAGGCGGTGCATGAAGAAAGACTTTTGGTTTTCTATACCGACCCGCTCCTCGGATCAGTTGGCTCTCTCTCTTTCCCTACAAGAAAGGTCTTCGAGCCGGCTCTTCACCTTCAAGCAAGGAAATGTTTTAGAGCCTCGCTAGATCCCCCGATCTAGACGTCCCTTCCCTGGGACGATTTCCCACGGAATCCTCCCCGGAATACGACGACCTTCACCGGTCGATTTCCTAACCACAAGAATACGGAGAAAAAAAACGAATACAACAAAGGTATAAAAAGATTTAAGATTGAATCTCTCTCAAGACGATTCCTCCGTTGAGCGATCTGCGACCGGTACTTGAAATCTTCGTGTGCTCGCAACCGATCAACTTAGTAGTCGTTGTTGTCCTTGGTTCGTCGGAATTCTTCGTGCGCGAATGGGAGGGAGGCAATTTTCTTTTCCTTCGACGAAGATGGCGGAACGGAGCACAAAGACAGAAATTGAACCCTCGGAATGATAAAACTGAGTTTCTTTTCGTCTTGGTAAGGAATACCGAAAACGGGACGTCTTTTATACGTCTTTGTAAAAACAGGCTACCGCCGGCGGTAAGAGTAGCGCCCGGCGGTAGGTTCACGCGCTTGATGCTGACAGCTGTCCTGCAAATTTAGAAAAATATTCAAAACGAATATTTTGCTTTTTTTTCAAGCTCGAGCGGCGCGGTAGAAAGGTAGCGTCGGGCGATAGTCCCGTTATCTCGACGCATCCATCTCGACGATGAAGGAGTGGGCTAACGCGGTGCGGTATCAAGGTATCGCCTGACGGTAGTCCAGGCATCCCGACGAATCCATCTCGCCGAGCGTTAATTGGGCTAGCGCGGCACGGTAAAAAGTTAACGCCTGCGCGGTAGCATCCCGAGCGCCTGGCCGAATTAAATCATCAGGCTGACGCGGCGCGGTATCAAGGTATCGCCTGGCAGTAGTCCAGGCATCTCGGTGAATCCATCTCGCTCAACTCCATACTCCAACAGCCGTATCCCACCTTTTTTCGATAGAAAGGTATTGGGATAGCATACATGAAAAGCAAGAAGTTATGATCAGATACTCTGATTTTGGTAAGGATGTTGGGTGTCTTTCTGCGGCCTGACAACTGTATAAAACTCAAAAGGAGGTTGTAAAAGACGCAAAGAAATATGAAGTGAAGCTAACGATGTTCCATGGGAGAGGCGGGTCTGTTGGGAAAGGCGACGGTCCTGCTCACCTTGCTATATTGTTGCTGTCACCAGACATGATTCATGGATCGCTCTGTGTTATGGTACAGGGTGAAGTTATCGAGCACTTTTTTGAAGAGGAGCATTTGTACTGCTACGCTCGAGCATGGAATGCACCCTCCAATTTCACTCAAGCTAGAATGACACACGTTGATGGACGGAATGGTTGTGGAGGGCACAAATGAATACAAACATATAATATTCCTGGAACCGCTCTTTGTTGAATACTTTTGTATGGTAAGTATTTCTGTTTTACCATGTCTTTGATTGGATGGTTGAAATATTTGTGAAGGGAAGTGTTGAAAATATGAAATCAATGGTCGATGATTCGGGATTCAACTCATGAGCAAAATGTCAATCTTTCACCACTTTCGATTCCTACAAATCTTGTATGTTACTTAATGTTCAAGTCATAAACATGATCATCATATGACGTTTCCTTATAATTACAAAGCTTATATATTATTTAATTGTCCGGTCATAAACCTCATCATTATTAGTTTTATCCTTATAATGTTTTGTCTGCTTTATGAATCTTCATTTTCTATTTATCTCAGTTGATTCTTATTCGAGCTTTGAAAGTATTCTTCTTAAATCATTTTGAAAAAAAAAATCTATGTTACCATAGATTTACTAATTCTCAGACATAAATATTTTTTATTTCTTTAGTGCGCGCATTTTCTTTCATTTGGTCTATTATGATTTAATAAGAATTACTTTTAAGGATCCATCATATTCTCTTATGCTTACTATTTTGAAACTTTTTCCATTGTAACTTTTAACTATAAAAAACCTATGACACACTCTCTTGTAAAATAAGATATAAAAATCAGATTGTAACAGCACGTTTTCCTCTTTATTTTTTGGCAGGCAACACCTGAGCTGGAGTACAGTAGAATGAATATTGGCAGTTGTCCCCGTAAACGAATACCTAGTGGAGGATTAGAGTAACTACGTACAATTCCATGGATCTTTGCATGGACACAGACAAAATTTCACCTTCCCATTTGGCTTGGTTTTGGCGCTGCATTTAAGCATGTTCTTGACAAATTGTTGGTCTTCACTGATTTATTGCCATTTTGAGAAAAGCTGAGAGCCAACCACGAAAAACTAAACGCCTTTTTTTGTATGTGACTTTACTATCTTTTATTTCTTGGATTTTTTTGATACTATGAAATTATTTTATACTGCTTCTTGTATATAATGAATTCCAATTTTTAAGCTAGGTGACAGGTTATATATGTGCTACCCAATTATAGTTTGAGGGTTATAAATGATATTGCAAATATTTTGTTTTATTAAATATTTTAATTTGAACTTTAAAGATTACTATAATGATATTTTGTTTGAGAAGAATGTCTAAAGATTTTTACGGTAGAGTATTGCGGACTAGAGAATTTTATTTTGTCTAAGTTGCATCATTGATCATCATTAAGTCGGCATTGTTTTTCTATTGGTTTCTTGGAGAGAGATTTCTTAATTCTAGACACAAACCTTTATCCTTCTTAAATGCTTGTGTGTTGCCTGAATTGTTTGCGTCGTCAGTTGTGTTTATTTATTTTTTTTGAAAAGGTGTAAGTTGTTATGAGTTATACCTTCATGATGACCGTCTACCTGAGGTGGGTGTCGCCGACTGGTTTTGCTAGTGATTCTTTCTTAGATGAGAATCTTTGATAGAGATCTGGCCATGTAGAGCCTCCTGAGTAGGCTTCGGCTAGAGAACATTATAGCTAGACCACTAACGGGATTAGTGTCATCCCGGTGAATGATTTTTTTAAAACATTCTCTTCATCTCTAACTCTATTAGGTGTTGTGATTCAACAAACGGAGTTGTTATTCACTTCGATTTATATTCCCCCAAAATTTATGTGATTGTTGTCATCGCACTCGAGTTCTTTTTTCTTTACACACTTCTAGCAATAGTCAATCATGACCAAAATGAAATGTCTATTCTTTTTGGTTTCCTAAAAAGGTCATTTTCATGATCAAGAATTACCATAATTTATCATTTTGTGAGTCTGTATAATTTTTATTTTATTTTCTTTCTTCTATCACTTTTATGAGCTTATATACATTATTTACAAAAATAAAAATGTAGGTTGCTTGACAGATATTCTGGAGGGTGATCTCTACTTGAAGGAGAGACTTAATCACCGGGATCTGTACATAACAAATTTGAGCGTCTGTCAGACTTACATACTGAACCGGATTAGGGATCCCAGTTATGTGACCAGTGAATACGTCCTGGCCTCGAAGACACCCTCATTTTGACCATCAAGGGCATCGCCGCCGGCATGCACAACACTTGTTAGTTTTCTTAGTTTTGTTCTTTTCTTCAAATAAAGCTTTCGAATTGTGAGAAGTAGAGTAGGCAAAGGACGAGGCAGACAGCATAGTCGGGGACTATCAAGGTATTGTTTGGTTACTTAAAAGAATTGTGTGGGTTAATTTTTATGTCAATTTAAATGGTATCCCATAACCACGGACATTATTGTGACAACTTTGAAGATAAATTATACTTTTGAAAACGATGTAAGCATAGTCGGTTAATGTTTTTTTTCAAAAACATGATTAAATCGTGCTCAAAAGTATAATCTATCTTCAAAGTTGTCATAATAATGTTTGTGGTCACGAGATACAATTTAATTTGACAAAAAAATTAATCCAGACATTTCTTTTAATTAATAAATTAATACTATGACGTTTGTGACGTCCTCGACCTTGTTGTCTGCATCGTCCTCTCTGCCCACTCTACTCCTCACAATGTTAAAACTTTTATTTGAATGATAGAACATAACTAAGAAAAATAACCAATGTTGTGCATGTCGGAAGCGATGCCCTTGATGGTCAAATTGAGGGTGTCTTCGAGACCAGGGCGTATTCATTGATCACATAACTGGGATCCCTGATTCGCTTTAGTAGGTAAGCCTGACAGACGCTCAAATTTGTTATGTACAGATCCGGGTGATTAAGTCTCTCATTCAAGTAGAGATCACCCTCCATAAAATCTGTGTCCAGCAACATACATGTTTATTTTTAAAAATAATGTATATAAGCTGATAAGAATGATAGAAGAAAGAAAAAAATAAAATAAAAACTATACACATTCACGCAATGATAAACTACGGTAATTCTTGATCATGAAAATGGACCTTCGCGTGCCCTTTTAGGAAACCAATAAAAATAGACATTTCATTCTGGTCATGATTGACTATTGCTAGAAGTGCGTAAAGACCAAGAACTCGAGTGCGATGACAACAATCACAGAATTTTGGGGGGAATATAAGTTGAAGTGCATGACAACTCCATTTGTTGAATCACAACACAATAAACTTAGAGATGAGGAGAATGTTTTAGAAAAATCATTCACCGGGATGAGACTAATCCCGTTAGAGGTCTAGTTACAAGGTTTTCTAGACGAACCCAGCTCGGGAGGCTCTATTTGGGCCAATCTCTATCAAAACCAGCCGGCGACACCCACCTCAAGAAGCAGGTCATCATGAAGGTATAACTCGTAACAAATTACTTTTTTCAAAAAAAAACACAACAGACGACACAAACAATTCAGGCAACACACAAGCAATTAAGAAAGACAGTTTTGTGTCTAAAATTGAGAAATCTCTCTCCAAGAAACCAATAGAAAAACAATGCCGACTTAAAGATGATCAATGATGCAACTTAGACAAAATAAAGTCCTCTAGTCCGCAATACTCTACCGTAAATATCTTTAGACATTCTTCTCAAACAAAATATCATCCTAGTAATCCTTAAAGTTGAAATTAAAATATAATAATAATAATAATATTTATAATATCGCTTATAACCCTCAAAATATAATTGGTTATCACATATATAATGAATCACCTAACTTGAAAATTGGAATTCATTATATCCAAGAAGCAGCAAAAAATTATTTCATATCAAAAAAAACCCAAGAAATAAAAGATAGTAAAGTCACCTGCAGAAAAAGGCGTTTATTTTCTTCGTGGTTGACTTTCAGCTTCTCTCCAAATGGTAATAAATCAGTGAAGACCAACAATATGTCAAGAACGTGCTTAAATGCAACAAAACCCAGCAAAACGGGGAGGTGAAATTTTGTAAATGTCAATGCAAAGATCTATGGAATTGCATGTAGTGACTCTAATCCTCCACTAGGTATTCGTTTAAGAGGACAGCTGTCAATATTCATTCTACCGTACTCCAGCTCAGCTCAGATGTTGCCTGTCAAAGAATAAAGAGGAAAACATTATGTTACAATCTGATTTTTATATCTTGTTTTACAAGAGAATGTGACATATGTTTTTTATAGTTAAAATAGAAAAAGTGTCAAAATAGTAAGCATAAGAGAATATGATGGATCATTAAAAGTAAATCTAAGGTAACATGGATTTTTTTTCAAAATGATCTAAGAAGAATACTTTCAAAGCTCGAATAGAAATCAACTAAGATAAATAGAAAATGAAGATTCATAAAGCATGCAAAACACTCTAAGGATAAAGGATCGTTTGGGGGACTAATTTTCACCGGTCAAGCGGTTACGACCGCATAAACCGGGTCTTGAGCTCTATTTATTTGGGCGTTTTGTTGCTCCGTTTTGGGCAAACGCCGCCGGAAGGAGGTTAAACAAATGAACCTCCAGTGACGTTTGCTCCGTTTCCACCCGCCCGCCTTGAGAAACTCCCCAAAAAGCTCTGTTTGGAGCAGCCACCTCCCCCCTCCATTTCAAACACTCTGTTTCCACCCGCCGGATCGACCCACCACCGCCGAAACAAATGAAGTATTAATTAAGGTCCGGTTCATGTGGTTGTAACCCCTTGACTAGTATAAATAATTCCGCACAAACGAAGCATAAGACTAATAATGATGAGGATTATGACCGGACAATTAAATAACATATAAACTTTGTAATTATAAGGAAATGTCATATGGTGATCATGTTTATGACCTGAACATTAAGTAGCATACAAGATTTGTAGGAATCAAAAGTGGTGAAAGATTGACATTTTGCTCAAGAGTTCAATCACGAATCACCGGCCATTGATTTCATATTTTCAATACTTCCCTTCACCAAAACTTCAACCATCCAATCAAACACATGGTAAAACAGAATTACTTGCCATACAAAGGTATTCAACAAAGTGTGGTTCCAGGAAGACTATATTTGTATTCATTTGTGGCCTTCACAACCATTTCTTCCATCAACGTGTGTCATTCTAGCTTGGGTGAAATTCGAGGGTGCATTCCATGTTCTAGTGTAACAACACAAAATTGTAGGAGCATTCTGAAGCATAAATGTTCCTCTTCAAAAATGCTCGATAACTTCACCCTGCACCATAACACAAAGCGATCCACGAATCGTGTCGGGTGGCTGCAACAATATAGTAAGGTGAGCAGGATCGCTGCCTTTCCTAACAGACATGCCTCTCCCACGGAACATCGCTAGCTTCACTCCATATTCTTTTGCGTCTTTTACAACCTCATTTTGAGTTTTATACAGCTGTCAGGCCGCAGAAAGACACTCAACATCCTTACCAAAATCAGAGTATCTGATAATAACTTCCTGCTTTTTATTTATACGATCCTAGCACCTTTCTATTGAAAAAAGACGGGATACGGCTGTTGGACTGGCGCCGGAAGCGATCTCGTTATCCCCTCCTTGGTGCGACTGCAAGGTAAAACCCCATCATCAACCTCATTCCTCTCCCACCTCTCCTCTATAGACAAAGCACCATGAGCCCTCTCCCGTCCTTCCCCGCTAGCCATCCAGCGGACCTGCGTGAATAAGTTCAGTGACCTTCAGGCTCATGGCTCGCACAGTTCACTCGCGGAGTTCTTTAGATCAGTAGATCTATCAATAGATATGGATAGAGTCTCGCTTCGAATGATCGATTCATCATATGTACCTAATACACCATTTTTTGTCTCTCCCCTTTCGATCGAGCATCGAATCACCCTTTCTACATCTTGCCAAAATCCCTTCCCAGTTTCAGTTCCACCGCCTCATTGACCCCCCCCCCCCCCCCCGTCATCTTCCTAGTAGCCGAGCCACCATCACATTTCCCCCACCATACCACGACTTCTCCGGAATTTCCCTTTCGCCAGCCCTCCAAAATTCACTCTATGAGCCCCAACTACCAATCAGCCACTCTTACTCAACCATGTATACCGCCTAAGCCTTTTTTTACCTCAACACTCTAGAACTCCTTTTTGACTCCTTCAACATTGCAACGACCTAGATGCTCACACTCAATCGTCAGTTACCACCACATGCACGCGTACGTTGTAGATTGTTGTTTTATTCTCTATTGTTGTATATTTTAGCACTCTACCTGTAGTGAATGTTTATTTTGTTTGGTATTAGTACATATGATTGTATGATTTGTATGGCTTATTCCGCGCACGCTTAAGGTATTTTCGCCAAGGTAGTTCTATTGAGCGACGCTTGCTCTTTTTATAATGATTTGTGAATGTTTGTGCTCCTGTTCATATTTTATCAATTAATTACTACAGCTAAATTTTAAACGGACCAACTCTTGCATTTACATAATTTTTCATAACATATAAAATATCATTTATAACGTCCACCCCGAGTCGACCTACCATTGCATTAAATTGGTATTAGAGCTCTAGGTTAGCGCCACTTGCATGTTACGTAGTGACAGGGATTATGATTAATCTATGTCAAACCATAATCTCACCAACGATGGGACCGTCAGTTCACAATCGGACATGACGTCTGCTGAATTTCAAAAAAATTTCTCGATCAATTCTATCGGATATGGCCTCAATTCGACGCCCTTAGGGGCAACATCGCTAGGGTTAGCACAAGGGTCGATCAGTTAAAGACTCCTGTAAGTCGAGCGACTCCACCCCACTGAGGAGGAGCCTCCCGAGGATCCCCGAGATGTTACACCTCCTCCTGAGAGACGTCCCTTGTCGAGACCCCCTTCCTCTTGCGAGGGAGAATTTCCATCGTGGTTACGAGTATCGGCAAGATCCGGGGAGTAATTATTGTTCTCCCAATGTGCCTCGTCCCCCCCCCCCACCTGATCGTAGAGATCAAGTCCTACCTGCACGATACGACCAGGACTATGATAATCAGTACGGTGACTATTGTGAGCCACGTCGCAGGATGACACCAAAAGAGGATGATATCACTTAGCGTACCCGCATCGACGCACCCTCCTTAGACAATCACTTGGACCTGAAAGAATTTAGTGATTGGTTTATGGACATGGATCACTACTTTGATTGGTTTGAGATGAGTGAAGAGAGACATGTGCGGTTCGCCCAAATGAAATTTATCGGTCAAGAAAAAAAAACGAAGCAACGTTTGAAAAATAAATACCTCACGACTTCGTATCGTGACCAACTCTTAGATCATCTTTATGCACTCCAGCAAAGGACCCTTTTCGTTGCAGATTACACGTCACGATTTGACGAGCTAGTTGTCCTGAGTGATATTTTGGAGAAGCTCATTGCCACTGCATCCCATTTGCGGACTGGACTGCTGACATCTAAAGGGAACTAATCCCCAATGGGATTGAAACGGTTGAGCGGGTTTTTCAGCTCGCGCTGGAGTACGAGCATTATTTGCGCACTGCTGGCCCGAGGCAGGTCACCTCTCGACCCGATGCCCCCGCAACTAGGAGACCTACTCCTGTCACGGCCACTGTCGCCCCTCATGCTCCCGTAAATGGGATGGGGAAAGCTTTTTTGTCTGGAAGCCCCAAACTTGGGGGAGTCCAATGTTATCGAAGTTCTAGTAGAGGGCATTTTGTGGCGCAATGCCAACAAGAAATTTGCTAAGGAATCGGGCAAGCCCAACACTAAGGCTGAGGACACCACCGTAAGGAGATTACGGCTTCGTAGAGGAAGGATGGGAGAGCAGCGCTGAGAGGTCACTAGAGTTAGGAATCCTTTGTCGCCTCCTACACACCCCGCGTGTCGAGGAGGATTGGTGTCGCAAAACGATAATTTTCACATATTTCCTGAGCGCAGGAGGACCCTACAAACTAGCAATTGATAACATTAGTTGCGTAAATATAATCGTCAAGAAGGGGCTAGAAAGGAGGCAGCTTACTGCAGTGTCTCATCTGCATCCTTACCGTATCCTATGGGTGGAAAAATCCATCATCCGGGTCACATAGCGATGCCTAGTAGCAATTCACTTAACGTCCACTAAGGACAAGGTCTGGTGTGATGTTATCCCTATGAGTGTCGCGTATGTTTTGTTGAGATGACCTTGCTTATATGATCACGACACATGTTATGGACGATCCAACATATGTGTCTTCTTTGATAAAGGATGAAAAATTACCCTTACAACGACCCAGCACTTGGGATTCTCTACATGTCTTGAGGGAAGGTGATTTCCTTAGAGAGAGCTTAGAGGAAGGAGTTATGTTTGTAGTGACGGCAACGATGACTTCTAAGGCCTCTCCCTACAAACATTCATGAGTCGCCCGTCCCGACGAACATTCATGAGGCCATAGATTTTATGAACTCCCGACCTTCTATAAGAGTTTTGTCCGTAGCTTCAGCTCGATTATGGCCCCATTTATGAGTTACCTCCGTAAGGGTGATTTCGTGTGAACGAAGGCCGCCATACGAGCTTTCGAGCATATTAAGGAGTCGTCTACTACTCGTCCAACGCCTACCTGAATTCTACAAGTCCTTCAAGGTGGCTTGTGATGCGTTAAGAGTTGGCATCGGCGCGGTACTTAGCCCGGAAGGTCATCCAGTCACTTCAGCGAGAAGTTGAATGATTCCCGACAGAAATATTCGAATTATGACCAGGAGTTCTATGTCATCATACAGGCACTTTGTTATTGGTATCATTATCTACTGCACAAGGAGTTTGGCACCTCGACTCATAGAAGAAATTGAGTCACTGTCACACAAAATGGGTGAAATATATGCAGGATTATCATTATGTTCTTAAACATCGAGTGGGTGTCGAGGACAAGCCAACAGACACCTTGAATTGTTGTGTCAGCTTCCTCCACACCATGAGCACCCGAGTTGTGGGCTATGAGTGTATAACTTATGATTACCCTGAGTGCCTGGATTTCAAAGACATTCGTGTAGCGCGGTCGAGGGACCCACCTGACTTTCGAGAGGGTTATGCAATTTCAGACGGGTTCTTATTCATGGGCTCTCGTCTATGCATTCCTCAGACATCCCTCCGCAATTTCCTCATCTGGGAACTGCACGCAGACGAAGCAATGGGGCACTTCGAGTGAGACAAGACAATTGTGTTAGTTAATGATCACTTCTCCTGGCCTAGCCTGAAGAAGAACATTACCAGGGTTATTAAGCATTGTCGAGTCTGTCAGACTGCGAAAGGATCTCGTAAGCTCACTGGATTGTACACTCCACTTACTGTTTCGCAGAGGCCTTGAACCGATATTAGTATGGAGTTTGTACTTGGGCTCCCTCGCATTCTGAGGAAGCTCGATTCAATTTTTATGGTAGTGGGTCGTTTCTCTAAGATGACCAACTTTATTCCTTGTCATAGGAGCGCAAACGACTCTCATGTGGCTGCACTCTCATGTGGATTACACACTTTCACAATCTCCGACCGCGGCGTTCGTTTCATAAGTTACTTTTGGAAGACACTATGGAAGAAGACTGGTATAACCTTGAAGTTCTCCACCGCCTACCACCCACAGATGGATGGAGAAACTAATGTTGTTAACCATAGTCTAAGGACCCTTCAATGTTGTCTTGGTGGGGATAGTCCATCCACATGGGATTCTGCTCTACTTATAGCTGAGTTTGCATATAACAGTTCGGTCAATATGACCACAAGACTGAGTCCATTTCATATCATGCTAGGGTATAAGCCTAGGAAGACTATTGACTTGATGAATATTCCTCTCGAGTCCCGACCCAGTGAGTCAACGAAGTCTTTTATCCCGCATATGCATGCAATTCATGAGTCGATCCTTAATAAAAGTGCATCTAGTAACGATTATTATAAAGATCGAGCAGACCAGCATAGGCGGGAACAAATCTTTGAGGCAGGAGAGCAAGTGTTGATTCGCATTTAGCCTGAGAGGGTCCCGCAAGGACCGGCAAAGAAATTTAGTGCTTGCCAAATGGGCCCCTATACATTCGTGCAACGGATTGGTACGACCGCATATGAAGTTGACATATGTTGTGGTATGGGCATCAGTTGAGTATTCAACGTAGAGGATTTGACACTTTACTATGAGGAACGCGTATGTGTGGACCCTTCCTCCACACCCCAATCTGAGCATTCGTCTCCTTTGGCCACTACTAGTCCCTCCATGTTTCCACCTTAGAAATTGCTCATTGAGGATCACAATGCACTATCGAGAGTCCCACATATCCAGCAGTAAGACAGAGATACATTACAACCAGAGTCATTCACTTCTACCGATGACATCCTTCAGATTATCGGCCGTGACTTCTACACCGCGGGCGGGCGAGATATTGTGTGTTATCATGTTCGTTGGAGCGGTCGCCCGCTACACGATGTTATATGAATTTCTTCAGAGAAGCTCAAGAGACTCACCAGGATCTGACTCTTTACTATGAGGAACGCGTATGTGTGGACCCTTCCTCCACACCCCAATCTGAGAATTCGTCTCCTTTGGCACTATCGTCAGTCCCACATATCCAGCAGTAAGACAGAGATACATTACAAGCAGTGTCATTCACTTCTACCGATGACATCCTTCAGATTATCGATCCTGACTTCTACACCGCGGGCCGGCGAGATATTGTGTGTTATCATGTTCGTTGGAGCGGTCGCCCGCTACACGATGTTATATGAATTTCTTCAGAGAAGCTCAAGAGACTCACCAGGATCTGACTCTTTACTATGAGGAACGCGTATGTGTGGACCCTTCCTCCACACCCCAATCTGAGAATTCGTCTCCTTTGGCACTATCGACAGTCCCACATATCCAGCAGTAAGACAGAGATACATTGCAAGCAGGGTCATTCACTTCTACCGATAACATCCTTCAGATTATCGGTCCTGACTTCTACACCGCGGGCAGGCGAGATATTGTGTGTTATCATGTTCGTTGGAGCGGTCGCCCGCTACACGATGTTATATGAATTTCTTCAAAGAAGCTCAAGAGACTCACCCCGCAGCAACACAGCAAGTACGACTATACAATTCATATTCGTCGAGGGTGGAGCCCTCCAGAGTCAGGTCAGCAAGGGTCAAAGTCAGCAAGTCAAGACAAAAGTCAGAGTCAACACGCAGGGCGGCAGAAGGCATGGGCGAGCTCCTCCTGCATACTTGCCAGGTAGGCGACTAGGCATGTTACTCGCCCAGCCAAACGAGTTCCCCCAAGAAGTCGCCGAGTCTACAGGGGGTGGCACTATAAAGAAGACCCCCCCCCCCCCTCTCTTGGATTTGCATATAAATAGAACCTCAGCGGTACAAGGAGACGGGCTTCGAAATCTTTCAAAGATCTCAAAACCTTCTTGTTTCCTAGACTTCGAGCTAAGCCTTTGAATCCTTTCTTCAAAGACAGGTCGTGAGCTAGCGATTATCCATTTTAGTCGACGGGACTTGTTAGCTCGTCAGTCTACCCCGTACCCTGCTCGACCATTTTTGGTTGTGGAGGGAAAGCTTGTTCTAAGCATCCGGGTATGTGGTGGGACCTCCTTTCCGCAGCGTCTGGTGTATTTTTTGTAACCCGTCTTTCGCTACGCCTTTGAACGTTAGCCATCGAGCCCGACCGCTGAACCGGTAACCTCAGACTGCCTTGATCCGAATTTTGGAGTAGGGATTTTCCATGCTTCAACAACGACCATCTTCACTCACCGGAGATGAGTGCTTTCAAGTCAGGGAAAGTTGATGGCGTGCATCACCTGACATAGGTTCATTCCGTAGTAGGCGGTGATACGTCACCCAGTCTGACGATCTGAGTCTATGGTTGCGTCCGGATGATCGATCTAAGTCGATTTGACGTATTATTTTACATGTTTCAAGTTGTATTTAACAACCGATCGGCCCGGACAATATAAGTCGTCTGATTCGAGTGCTCTAAGTTGGTTTCATATAGTGCATGATGCGATTTATTGTGGGTATCGCAAATTCGCAGGCTTGCGGAAGTTTTCGCGAAACCGTCGGGCCTCCTTCTGGTGCGATGTCGGAAGCGGTCACGTTTCTCCCTCCTTGGTGCGACTCCACGATAAACTCGCATCATCATCCCTCTCCACTACAGCCAAAGCTCCGTGAGACCTCTCTTGTCCTTCCCCGCTAGTCATCTCATCTTTACACTTTATTGAGCGTTGAATCACCCTTTCTCCATCGGTCAGAATCCCTTCCCAGTTCCAGTTCCACCGCCTCATCAAATCCCCATGTCTTCTTCCTAGTAGCTGAACTCCCCATCACACTTGCCCCACCCTACAGCCACTTCTCATGAATTTTCCTGCCGCCAGCCCTCCAAAATTCCCTCTGTTATCCCCCACTACCAATCAACCACCCCTACTCAACCATGTATACCACCTAAGCCTCTTTTCACTCACCAGTTCAGAAATCCTCTTCTGACACCAACATTACAGCGACCTAAATGCATATACTCAATCGTTTGTTACCGTTACCTGTGCGTGTACGTTATTGTTTGTTTTTTTATTCTTTATTGTTATGTATCTTGACACATACTCTTGCATTTACATCATTTTTCATTGCATATAGAACTGCATTTAGAGTGTCCACCCCGAGTCAACCTACCACTGCATCAAGAAATATATTTATAAGAATAGTTTCATATAGGTGCTATCGAATTCTGGTGCATTTTCTAACTTCAACTTTCAGAAAAATTTGGTATTTGAAGTTAATTTAGAATTCTATAATTGTTTCATGTGTTATGACTTTAAACTTTCCATGAGACAACAACTGACTTGTTCAAAATTAATAGAGAAGAAAGAACGAACTTGTTCGGCATTGGTCAAAGCTGACTCCTCAAGAATATCTGAGATGCCATTTGACAATAATTGATGGGCTCTCTCTCTTGAGTATGATAAATTTATCTCTCACGTCAACATGTAAGACACGATAGGGCTCATTTGGAGGAACCTTCTTCCAGAATTCTAAATAATAGCAAAGGAACATATAAGTGGGACACATTATAGTTGAATTGTGTAAACATTCAAGTAGCAGGGGTCTATTAAATATATCCTGAAATATTTTCAGTATTTGACCATAGTTTTTTAATAAATGTTGCATACCAACATTTAACTATACTTTAATATGCCAAAGATAATGATTGCTCTCAAAATAACTATAAATGAGAATGATTTGAGCATAGAAAACTTGCATTCTTTTAATCTAACTAAATAACTTCTTATTCCAACATTTTAGTTCATTAGCATGACAATTTTCCTCTTCGATTTAGTAATTTTTTCCCATTTACCTCAATGTACCACTCCAACAAATTAGTCTTTTGGTCTCTTTATTCTCCTTCAGTTTGTATTACTTTTGTCAATCAGTTAGACGGATCAGATAACTTCTAAATTAGTAGACTTTAGATCATAACTTGATCGAGGGAATCAAGTCAAGCAACACTAATGAAAAATACAAGAAATCCAATTCTTAAGCTACTGCATGATCTTGTATTTAAGCTTTTTTGAAAAAACATACAAGCACAACAACACTAGTTTTGGATTAGCTGTGTTTGTATATTTTATTGAGGAAGAACAGTTGTTGGTGAAGTGCAACACAAGAAAAAACCTAATACGAATTCGCATTGCGGGAGAGACTACTGAAGACTCAAAGTTGTCTCGTCATTTATCGACTATTAATATTTTATTTAACAAGTAGTGTGTCATTATGCAATTTGCCCTTTAAGAAGTATTTTGCTGATTTAGCAATCAGAACATCCCCACAACATAAGGGAGAGTGTATAAGTAATAGGATAGCTTGTGAAGTTTTTATAAGTTCTTATTTGAAGAGGAGCACTTAAGGGGAACCAAGCTTAAAAAGCTTGGGGTGAGTACATATATCTTGCAAGTTGTTTGTATCCGTTTTGCAATTATAGCGCAAGCAGGAAATCGATGATTTACGATACAAGGAATAATCTTAAATCAGGACATAATAGCAGAAACAATAAAAGAAGTTTGTATTAATTTGAAATGGCTTTTAGTAGGAGATATACCTATATAATGTTTTGCATCTTCCTTCATAGAGCGGTACAATTCATCAATTCGTAAACAAAGTTCATTGCTAAATCTTCACATGGATAACTACAATAAAAAAAATGACGCGCACATGGATAACTGCAATAAAAAAAATGATGCGCACGACAATAAAAAAAAATCTCAAAAATTAATTTCATGGCACATCACTCTCAAAAGAAGATGAACAATCACACATACGTTTGAGAACTTGATACCTCAAACATTAGATCCTCAATCTGAGAGAAATATAAGTTTGCAGCCATCATTCTAGCCAAGAAGCATACATCTCTAGTCACCTCTGGTGTAACCCCTAGAATTTCCTACACCAATTGCAAGATGACAAAAATATAGTCAAAGATTTGATTCCTCATAGAGATGCCTGATTTTTGGCACAAGCAACTAATAGTTGTGAGAAACCATCTAATAAATTTTTGGTTTACCATCACGGTGCCGGCCCATCCAGAAGAGAACTGAATAAGAGGAGCAATGTAAGGCATATGCTAGTTTAGCCTGATATTTTTAAGGGCCGTGTCGATCCACCTTAGGAACACCTTTCCCTATGATATCATGAAATAACTCAGAAACAATAAAAGAATAATCTTAAATCAGGACATAATAGCCGAAACAATAAAAGAAGTTTACATCAATTTGAAATGGTTTTTAGTAGCAGACATACCTATATAATGTTTTGCATCTTCGTTCGTAGAGCTGTGCAATTTATCAATCCGTAAACAAAGTTCATTGCTAAATCTCCACATGGATAACTGCAATAAAAAAAATGATGCGCACATGAATAACTCCAATAAAAAAAATGATGCGCACGATGATAAAAAAAATCTCAAAAATTAATTTTATGGCACATAACTCTCAAAAGAAGATGAACAATCAGACATACGTTCGAGAACTTGATACCTCAAACATTAGATCCTCAATAATGCTCAAATAATTGTCATGCACACAAATATTTCTAAAACAATATTTTCTCGCATGAAACACAATTGTTTCTTACTCATAACTTTGTTGTCTAACACATAAGTTTGATTCATCCACAATTGACAGTCTTAAATATTTCATTTATTTTAAATATTGGTAGCAAATTGCTAGTTTAATCAATTAAAAATATAGATTAGTATATGTTCACTCGGCATTTCCAAAATACTTTCTTAGTAAACTTAATCTCATAACTTCTCAAAATAACAAATTTGTCTCTTCATCTTTAATTAAGATCATATTATCTTCACTCACAATGAATTTATGTTGATCAAGATCTCGTAGTGATTACTTCATCAAGCAGGGAGAGTCTCCACTCACATGGAGGTCAAAGAAACAAACTGCAGTGGCCAAATCTTCAGCCGAGGTAGAATATAGGGTCATTGACACAACCGTTAATGAAATGCTATGGTGGTGATGGCTATTGAGAGATCTACAAGCATCTTAATTAGGGTCAACGGCGTTTTGTGACAGCCAAGCGGCGCTTTATATTGCCGCAAACCTAGTATTTCATGAAAGAACAAAACACGCTGAGATGAATTGTTACTTTGTCTGAGAAAGAGTACAATCATGCGAAATTGCACCAACCAAAATATGGGCATGCATATAACTTGTAGATGTATTCACGAAAACGCTAGGAAGAGAAATTCATGGATTTGGTCGACAAGTTGGGCAACGTAAATTTACATGAGCCAACTTGAGGGGGAGTGAAGATTTGAGATGTCTTCAATTGGAAGCCTCCATTATATCAACACAACCAGAGATTGCCACAATCAGATATTACCGTTGGAAATAGATCAAATTAGGCAATGCTTTTTATTCATAGGCACCAATAATTTCCAATTTGTGTTTTTTAAGAACGCAAATGTTAATTTTTGGGTTCTTCCAATGTTGATTTTAGGGTTCAGGAGGTGCAAGCCACGTGAGCTCAGAGACAACCGAAGTCATCGATCGGTATTCTGTTTCAGCTGAGGATCGAGCAACTACGGCTTGTTTCTTACTCCGCCAGGTAACCAGATGACCTCCAAAATAGGTACAAAAACCACTGGTGGACCGCCGATCATCCAAGGAACCAGCATATTCTACATCAGAATATGCAACCAATGCTGGATTAGAGGATGTGGTTTTGTATATCAGCCCTTGACCTGGAGCTGTTTTAAGATATCTTAGGATGCGTTCGACGGCTTGAAGGTGAGATATTCGAGGGGCATGCATAAATCCGGAGTAGCTAGTATCTTGAAGGAGATCAAGACAGTATTTCCGTTGGGAGAGGACAAGTCCATCCGAACGTCTCGCGACCTCAAGACCAAGAAAATAAAAAAAGTGCCCCAGATCTTTGTTTGAAAGACAGAACTATGATGTTGTTTGACCGCTTGGATTCCCTTTGAATCGTCTCTAGTGATTAAGATGTCATCAACATATACTAACAGAAGAACCGTTCTTGTTGCCCGATGTCGAGTGAACAGAGAGAAGTCTGCTGAGCTCCGAGTAAAACCGACTTCCCGAACTGCCTTACTGAACCAGTCAAACCATGACCGAGGGGATTGTTTGAGACCATAGATGGACTTCTTAAGATGACAAACTCGGGACTCCCCCGTGGTGACAAACAGGGAGGTTGTTGCATGTAGACTGTTTCTTGTAGATCGTCATTCAGAAACGCATTCTTGATATCTAGCTGATGTAATGGTCAGCGGCGATGCACAGTCAAGGAGAGGAGGACACAAACGGTGTTGAGCTTGGCTACTGTAGAGAATGTTTCCTCATAATCGACACTTTTTTGTTGGGTGAAGCCACGAGCCACCATGCGGCATTTCAGACGGTCAATTGTACCATCAGGAGCATGTTTGATGATAAAAACCCGTTTACACCCAACAGGTGTCTGGCCAATAGGTATAGGTACAAGGTTCCATGTCTGGTTAGCCCAGAGAGCCGTCATTTATTCTTTCATCGTCGCATGTCAGTCAAGATGTTGGAGAGCCTCCTGCACAGAGTTAGGTACAGAAAACGAGGATAATGAAGTGCCAAATGTTTGAAGTTGTGGAGATATGCGATGTAAGGATACATAGTTCGTCATGGGATGAGCGGTTGATTCTGATGCTGGATCAGCAGATAATAACGATGACACCTCAACATCACTCGGTGATAAGTAAAATGATTGAGATAGTTTAAATTGAAAACTAAATTGGATGTGTAAATTACGTTATATCTCTTTTTAATTATATACTGTGATTAAGGCATGCGTACATATCAAGTAATTGTATAGTATTTTAAAATATCAAGGTCGTATTTTTTCACGGATCTGTGTCAAGTACTCTACTTTAAGGAATGAAACTATTATTTTATCGCCAAGAGTTAATGGTTTTTAAAAGTGAAAACAAAAGTAAAACGTAGGATTTTGAAAATAGATGAGGTAGAGAGCTCTCGATTTTGACTTACTTTGAAAAATAATTTTTAAACAAAAAAACTCTACTTTTCTACTAATTAAAATACTTAACCGTGGAGCTTCCTTAAATAAGAATGCACCTCTATCGAGGCTACATCCACCTGAGATTAAGGTAGTTTGACCGAACTTTCATCCTCTAATCAAAAATACTTCAATACATGAGAGAAAGAGAGAGCAGGAGAAGCGGTTAGACCGCACGGAAGCCGCAGTTAGGAACCAGAACTAAACCGCATGGGAAGCCACAGTTAGTAAAATAGTTAACCGCACAGAGGACCGATTTTCCTCTGATACCATGTAGATAAAACCTCAAACTTGTATGTACTTTCTCAATAATCAAATACAAGGTATGAATACCCATTTATAGGAGGGAGAAAGAGAGAAGAGATCCATATACATGATGTGGGACTAAAGAGGATAGAAGAAGAAAACAAATAAATGGGCTCCATCATGGGCCTCTATACATGGGCTTTTCAGACAAAGATCAATAAATATCACATGAAATCTTTTATTTGGTCTCCATAATGCTCAATTAATTGTCTAACACACAAGTATGATTCATCCACAATTGACAGTCTAAAATATTTCATTTATTTTAAATACTGGTACCAAAATGCTTCTTTTAGCTAATTTATAATTTACATAATTATATGTTCACTAGGCATTTCCAAAATACTTTTTTCGTAAAACTTAACCTCATAACTTCTCAAAATAACAATTTTGTCTCTTAATCTTTAATTAAAATCATATTATTTTCACTCCCAATTCATTTATGTTGATCAAAATCTCTAAATATCTTATTTCTTGCTTTACTTATTCTGTATATTGCATTTTATCTCTCCTTAGTACTCGACTATATAAAATATAAAAAAATATTAATTTTTTTACTCAGTAAATTCTTGGCAAGATTTCTAGACATTTTTATGATAAATCTAAATTTCAAAGGTATTAAATTGCTTCAACTCCTTAAAAGAAGGTTCATTTTACTTAATAATATTTCCTCATTCCAACAACCAAGTTTTTTTTGTTGAGTGAGCTCAAAACTTGTATGTATTGCTTGTGTATAAAAATACAAGGAGAGAATACAAATACATAGGAGAAAAAAAGAGAGAAGAAATCATATACAATGATGTGAGATTAATAGGAGAAGAAGGAAATAAAATAAAACATGCGCCCAATAATGGGCCATTTACATGAGCTTTTCTAACACTACCCCGCAAGCTGGAGCGTACAAATCGTATTCACCAAGTTTGGACAAGCACTGATGGAAGAGTGTATTGGGAAGAGCTTTAGTGAGCACATCCGCAACTTGTTCTGTCCCGAGAACATGTTTCAGGTCAATCTTCTTCATTTGAACTTTTTCTCTGATGAATGACAATCAACTTCAATATGTTTAGTTCTCTCATGGAATACCGGGTTCTTGGCAATATGTATCGCCGTTTGGCTATCACAAAGGAGAAGGGCTGGGGAAGGAAGTTTTATACCCAGATCGGTAAGAAGACTTTCCAGCCATGTTAGTTCAGAAACTACAGACGTCATTGCCCGGTATTCAGTCTCAGCAGATGATCGAGCCATAACCGCTTGTTTCTTGCTCCGCCACGTAATCAAGTGTCCTCCAAAATATGTGCAAAATCCACTGGTTGACCGTCGATCATCAAGAGACCCAGCGTAATCAGCATCAGAGTAAGCTATCAATGTAGGAGCTGAAGATGAGGTCTTGTAGACCAATCCTTGACTCGGGGCCGTTTTGAGGTATCTGAGAATGCGTTCAACGGCGTGAAAATGAGATTTTCGTGGGGAATGCATACATCGGCTGACAATACCAACTGCGAAAGATATATCCGGTCTAGTTACCGTGAGGTAGATCAATTTTCCAACTAGACGGCAATAGTATTCAGGATTCTCGAGTAAGAGATCTGAGTCGGAAGCCTGAGCACATAACTTGTGATTCACATCGATTGGGGTATTGATCGGTTTACAACCCGAGTAACCTGCATCATGAAGAAGGTCGAGACAATACTTCCGCTGGAAAAGAACGAGACCATCTGGCCATCTAGCAACCTCAAGGCCCAAAAAATACCGGAGGAGTCCCAGATCCTTTGTTTGAAAAACTGTACCGAGATGTCGTTTGACCTCCTGTATTCCCTTTGAGACATCTCTCGTAATTATGATGTCGTCAACATATACTAACAGAAGAACCGTCCTCATTGTACGGTGGTGAGTGAACATCGAGAAGTCTATCGTGCTTCGAGAAAAACGAACCTCCCGAAGAGCCTTGCTGAACTTGTCGAACCATGCCCGTGATGATTGTTTGAGGTCATACAGAGCTTTCTTAAGGTGACAAACCTGAGACTCCTCCGTGCTCTCAAACCCGGGAGGTTGCTGCATATAAACAGTTTCCTGCAAGTCGCCATTCAAAAAGGCATTCTTAATATCCAGTTGCAGCAAGGGTCACCGGCGATGGACAGCCACTGAGATAAGAACCCGAACGGTGTTGAGTTTGTCCACCGGAGAGAAAGTTTCCTCATAATCCATCCCGTGTTGTTGTGTGAAGCACCGGGCGACCAGCCGAGCTTTCAGACGGTCAATCGTCCCATCAGCGGCATGTTTGACGACGAAGACTCACTTACACCAAACCGGTTTCTGACCCGGGGGAAGTGGTGCAAGAGTCCAGGTCTGGTTGGCCCAGAGAGCAGCCATTTCCTCCTCCATGGCAGCCTTCCAGTCAGGATGTTGTAGGGCCTCCTGCACAGTGTTAGGAACTGAAATGGAGGAAATAGAAGTGGCAAATGTGTGTAGTTGGGGAGAGAGGCGATGCAGGGAGACATAATTCGCCAGAGGATGAGCGGTGGAGGGAGATACCTGATCAGCAGGGCGCGGGGTAGCCGAGGATGAGGCCGACTGCAGAGGGGTAGCAAAACGAGGAGGAAGGCGGCGAGTGTAAACCTGGATAATTGGTGGTTTGGAGGGAGCAGGAGCATGGCTAGAAGGACGTGGGGAAACAGGCGCAGCAGTAGGGATGACGGGTCGGGGTATAGGCAGTGGTGGAGATGTCGTTGGGGAGGAAAGAGTTTGGGGTGGGGAAAAGAAAGGTTGATCTTCCCAAAAAAGTAACATCTGCGGAGACGATGACCATCCGGGTTACCGGAGAGTAACACAGGTAGCCCTTCTGAGTGCGAGAATAGCCGACGAAAATAGTTTTAGCTGCTCGGGGATCCAACTTATCTGGAAGAGAAGCAAGTGTAGCCAAAGACCCTTGGTGTGATAGGGAAGGCCGGAGTGGAAGGGAATAGGAGGTTGAATTGAGTGGCAGAGTTGAGAACCGAGGAAGGGAGGCGGTTGATGAGGAAACACGCAGTGGATATCGCAAAGTTCCAGTAAATTTTTGGAACATGCATTTGAAGCATGAGGGAGCGGGCAACGTCTAGGAGGTGGCGGTTCTTTCGTTCAGCAACGCCATTTTGTTGGGGGTGTAGGCACAAGAGGTTTGATGAATTATACCAAATTTTGCACATATATTGGAAAATTCATGGTCGGTGTATTCGCGAGCGTTATTCATGCGCACTATTTTGATAGTTGTGAAGAAATGCGTTCGAGTTTCTTGTATAAAGTCGCGAAATATGCGAGCAAGCTCGCAGCGATCACGAAGTAGGTAAAGCCATGTTGTGCGAGAATAATCATCAATGAAAGTTATAAAATAACGATACCCAGAGATACTTATAACTTTGAAAGGATCCCAAATATCGGAGTGCAGTAAATCAAACGGAGCAGAGCTCTTAGTACAATTAGCAGGAAAATAAGTACGCGGCTGTTTGCCGTAAATACAAGAATCACATTTGAAAGCAGGAAAAGATACATCAGGCAGCGCCTTTTGGAGAACGTGTAGAGGGGCATGCCCAAGACGGCAATGTCAGTCAACAGCGGAGACCCCAACCAATGATAGTTCGCGTCCGCCGATCCTGTATCAAAAAGGTAGATGGAGTAAATGTGACAGAGCAATCCATATCATGAGTGAGGCGACCAACAGAAAGCAAATTAAATGCAAAGCCCGGAACATAAAGAGCCGAGCGAAGAGAGATGGAGGGGACAAGAGAGATGTCGGCGCAGCCGGAGACCGGAATAGTCGCCCCATTAGCGACGGTGATAGATTTCAGATGAGGAACATCCGAGTACTTGAGTGGCCGCATCGAGGTGATGTGATGAGTAGCTCCCGAGTCCACGATCCAACGCGGACTGGAGGAAAGACAAGCAATACCTGCAGTAGAGATGGAGGCAACAGAAGAAGAAGGAGGGCTAAGAAGCCCCTGGAGTTGTTGTAGCTGGAGGCGAACGGCCTCAAGGTCGGTACCAGTGGAGGAGGAGCCATCAGTGGCAGCAGCCGCAGTTGGGCGAGAAGGATAGTCGTGTTTCTTGTAGCAGACGACATCAATGTGGCCATCCCGGCCGCAATATGAACACTTGGGGCAACCATAGCTTTGGCGGTCTCATGGTACATGACCATTTGGTATGGCTCACCCTCCAGCGAATTAAGGATTCATGTTTGGACGCGGCCGTCATTTCGTAGCCAGTCATCAGTAGTAGGGGAAGGAGCTTTGTTAGTAAGGTGAAGCATAAGGCCCTTGGCCTGAAGAACACGCCGAACCGAGTGGACCCATAGAACAAAGTTCTTCCCAGATAAGGAGATAGTTGTGATCCGCAGCTCATCTCGGAGGTCTGGAAGAGAAGTCGGGCGGTCAGCGGGAGGATTAGCCGCCTGTCCGGTAGAGTCGATGGAGGAGCCCATGGAGCCTGGGGAGGCCACAGCGAATAGACGAGCGCGCGGTTAGACACAACGTCTGCTGCGAGAAGAGGAGGAGGTCGCCGGAGAAGAGACGCACGACAAGCCCACGCGGTTAGATAAGAGGCCGCAGCGGGTAGTCACGGCGATAAGCCCAGGGGAGAGAGCGACAGGAGGCCGCGACCAGGTGCGGAGAGAGAGCAAGGACAATCCGCACGGTCACTGTGAGGGCACCAACGGCCAAACAAGAGCGAGAAGAGAAGTCGGCTCTAAAGAGACAAGGAGAAGTCGCAGCGGTTAGAGTCCGTGCGACTAGAAAAAGGAAGCAGCGAGAGGAAGCAGAGGGCAGAGGCCGTGAGTAGGAACTCGAGCGGCAAGAGAGAGAAACTCGAGCGGCAAGAGAGAGAAACCGCGAGTAGGAACTCGAGCAGCAAGAAAAGAGACCGCGAGTAGGAACTCGAGCGGCAAGAGAGAGAAACTGCGAGTAGGAACTCGAGCGGCAAGAAAAGAGACCGCGAGTAGGAACTCGAGCGGCAAGAAAAGAGACCGCGAGTAGGAACTCGAGCGGCAAGAGAGAGAAACCGCAAGCGGCAAGAAGAAAAAGAACGAGCGAGAAAGAGACCGCACGACACGGCACGCCGAGAGAAGAGGCCGCGAGTAGGACTACTCGAGCGACAAGAAGAGGAGGGACCGGGCGAGAAGGAGCCCGCGCGGTAAGAGGAAGACAGAGCTGGCAGCGGGAAGTGGGGCCCACGAGTTGAGAAGATAGGTTATAAAAGGCACTGAGGGGTGGATCCACAAGAGGGAGGGAGAGGAGAGCAGGCAGCGGTTAGCAAGGGAGAAGCCGCAGAGAGAGCGGCGGGAAGAAGAGTCTGCTACCCGGTGCGAGTAAAAGAACAGGCCGCAGAGGAATAGCAGACAGGAGAGGAAGACGGGTCGGGCGGTTAGAGGAAGTGAAACCGCAAGGACCGAATCGTGTGCTCTGATATCATGTTGAGTGAGCTCAAAACTTGTATGTATTGCTTGTGTATAAAAATACAAGGAGAGAATACAAATATATATGAGAGAAGAGTCTGCTTCGACATTCATCATACTTGATAATTTGTGAAGTGGTCAAGTCTTTAGTCAACATATGACTGGTTTTGGGATCGATCCAAGGAGTGCACAATCTTGCAATAATTAATTTTTTAATGTAGATAGGGGCAAAATTGCAGTTTCATATCGTATGGTAGTTGCCTTAAAATATAGGCCTAAGACACTACCACAGTAGGTTTAGGATTCCTAGTAAAATTAATAAGTGACTGGATTTGATTTCGGTGGGATCGAATAGTTATAATTAACTTGATGGCTCACGACTACAATTAACTTGATAGCTCACGGTCATGGCCACCGCCGGCGGTGGCCCTTCCGGGGTGCCATCAAACTACCCCCCGGCGAGTTCTTCGGTGTTCGGCTGGTTCGCTAGTGGGCGTCGAACGGACCGTGGTGGTTCTACCGTCGGCGACACCCAAACCCGTGAACATAATATCATGCTGAATTAGTGTATCAGGAGATTATTGATTATCGGGCTGTTTTTAGGTTGAATTTCTTAGATCCGCTAATAGCAGACCACCCTTCTCCTTGATCCAACAGCTGAAATTCTTTCAAGGGGACTCAAGTGTTACACCGCGTACGCAACGGCAATATATAGTATATATATATATATACAATGAAATAAATAAATAAGAGTTAGGATACAATGTGGAGCATGCTTTTGAGTTCTTTATAATATATGAGTGATAGACAAGGGGTTTAGCCCCTACAGCTAACTGCAACAATACCTTATACTTTTTGAGATCAATCTTAAGGAATGGTTACGGGTATTTTAGGCACTCTGAATATTACACCACCCTGCTTTTGAGTTTCTTTATAATATATGAGTGATAGACATGGGGCTTCGTCCCTACAGCTAACCGCACAAGTACCTTATACTTTTGAAACCAACCTTAAGGAATGGATAGGTCTTGACGGCTTGTTTGGAGGGGCGGCATTGTTACTGCATGGCACAGCCGTGCTTCTGGCCCTACGTGAGTGCAACGGCGTGGGGGGCAACATTTGTCGTGGGTGTGACATGTGTCGTGTGGGGCGACATGTGTTGTGGGGGCGACATGTGTTGTGGGGGCAACATCTATCGTGGGGGGAGACGTGTGTCGTGGGGGGAGACGTGTCGTGGGGGGAGACATGTGTTGTGGGCGGGGACATTCGTCGAGGGCGGCGACATTCGTCGAGGGCGGCGACATGTGTCGTGGGCGGCGACATGTGTCGACGGCGGTAATGACGGGGGTAGTTTGACGAGTTATTTTTTTGTAAAATTGGGGATCTAATATGCATAAAACTAAAGCAATGACGAGTTATTTTTTGAACATACAGGGAGTTTTAAAGTTTCACATGCACATAATGAAATATGAAAGACCTATATGTGGTAAATGAATGAATTGTTATATAGCATGCAGACAATCATTCAGTATTCTGCAACCTAAACTTCTTAGAAAATGTAAAATGGGTTCATAGTAGAGAAAATGTAAAATCAAAGTTGTATGAGAGAATGTTGCTATATTAAAAAACCACAATGATACAAAAACCTTATGCGCTGGTGGCGTGCTCAGAAGGAATTGAAAGATGAATAAGCACAATATGATTAAAATTTTAATTTATACATCAATTAAAAATTATTCAAATGATAATAATAAATCATAAAGCCAGGATCGCATGACAAAAACAATTGCAGTTCATTATTAGAGTAACACACCAATGATTACAAACTTCGAAAAAAAGAAACAAAAGTTTAGCACTCGGAACTCTAAGCATTATACTAAATCTGGAAATGGTGAATGACTTGGAACTATTTTCAAGGTTACAATTGCTAGAGATTAGTTTACTGTACACATTGATATATATTCATATAATCATATCTTGTTTATTCATAAATAAATATCTACGTTCGAAATAACTATTAACATTTGGATAAACAAATATCATTGGGGATTTGAACTGCAATTAATTGAACTGAAACTACAGTTCAATAAGAGTTGGAGCTGCAGTTCTTATAGAACTTCTTGGCAGTTCTTAATTCACATTGGCAGTTCTTATAGAACTTCTCATTTGTGTAGCGTGGTTTGGTAAGGAATGGGAATACCTGGAGAGATGAGGCGTACTCTACGGAGATCGGGAGTTTACTTTGCCGTGGTGAGGATCCTCCAATGAAGAGGGCGGGAGCGCCCTTTGGTTTGGTCAGGATGTTCAATGCAGCGATAAAGTAAAATTGAGGAAGGAGTTTACTTGCAGAGGTCGGAATGGTTCCATCTTCCTACAGAAAACCAAATGAAAAACCTACAGAAAACCAAATGAAAAACCTATAGAAAATCAAATTATTCGGTACAAAGTAGCAAAAGTACCCCAACCACCAACAACAACACTCAAGCCTTTATCCCACTCTAGTGTGGTCGGCTATATGGATCCTTTGTCGTCATTGTGCCCTATTTTTTGTCATAAAATACCCCAACCAATCTGAGAAAATTAAAATTAAATAGTGAGATTAAGGCTCTGTTTGGTTGGGCTGTTGCTGATGGAAAGCTGCTGATGAACTGTTGCTGATAGAAAAAGTGCTGATTCTGGAAAACAGAGTTTTGTTAAAAAGTTGTTTGGATACAAAACGGAGTTTTAAGTGACTAACCTCTGTTTCACTTCCACATCTCATGAATGTTCAATGCATACAAGCTAAATAGAAAATTGTGTATAACATCTAGCAGATTGTCGAGTCCAACGAATTGCAGATCCCGATCAAGGATGAGAGAAATACCAAATCAAATCAAAACAGAAAGCAAATATGTATCAAGAGAGAAAGAGATCGAGTGAGAGAGGACCATGAGAATTCGGAATGCAGGGCGAGGAAGGAGATACGAGGAGAGGTGCGTGAGGAGAGCGATCTTCCCCTCTTTCTCGTCGCGCGAAGAAGAAGAAGAAGAGAGGTGCGTGAAGAAGAAGAAGAAGGAGGAGAAGAAGAAGAAGAAGAAGAAGAAGGAGAAGAAGAAGAAGAAGAAGAAGAAGGGAAGGACGGGAGGCGGGAGATCGCCACGGAGAAGAACCGGCGGTTGCGGCGTGCGGAGATCGCCAGGGTTGCGGCGTGCGGAGATCGCCAGGGTTGCGGCGTGCGGAGCGCGAGCTGTAGGGTTGCGGGAGAACGCCACGGTTGCGGCTGAACGCAACATTTTACAGCGGATCGTCATCAATAGAAAACAGCGGAATTTTAGAACCGGCGGTTCTTGAAACAGCAACGCCAAACATAACTTATGCATAAAATTGAGGTGCGGTTCAAACGCACCGGAGGCAAAAAGCCCAACCAAACGCTACCTAAGATTATAGCTCAAAATATATATGCCAACAACAAATTTCTCATACTAAACTCAGCAGGAAAGGTAGCACCTTTCACAAAGTTTAGAAGCAATACTAAAACCCCAGCTTATGTTTATCGAGCATGGATACCTGAATGGATAACAAAATCAGATTAAGCAGCAATTGATAAATAGAGCAATATATTTAAGCAAGACACGAAAACTTTGTGAGTAGGAGGCATACCTATGTTCATCACTCTAGAAGTGTCTACACAAATATTCAGTACACATGTCCAGCATCGAATGTCATTGGGGATGAAGATAAGCAGCTATCACCGTGAATCAAAGGAGTGGAGGAAGAAACTGAGGCTGATAATGGAAGAAACAGTGGCGAACAAAATCCTGACATTCGCCTTGGATATATCTATATCATTTCTTTACATTAAATGTCTTGCATCGTAATAGAAATCATTCATCAAATTTACACAAATAAAACAGTCAAATTAAAATTTTAAACAACAATAGAATAAATGCTAATAAAGTACATACCTCCTCCAAGTATTAGTTGTAGAGAAAATTTACTGCAAGCTAATGAGCTCAATTATGTCTAGAAACTTTATTCCGGGAACTACATCAAACAAAACACATACACATTGGTTATCGTTTGTGTAAATCTGAAAATTATAGAAACACACACAATTTTTCGAATCCATGCCGTACTTAGCACTTGCACTTGCAGTAATTCATAATGATTTTGTGACGTCATCCAATTTGATGCTCTATTGAATTCAATCAACAATGGTTTTGCTATGAGCACGAAAAAATGTCTAGATTGATTCAAATTATAGAAGCACAAAATAGAATATCATCACATGAAGATCTCATATGTGTACACAATAGAGAGAAAGGAATTATTCAAACATGACATCTTTGTAACAGGCATCCAATTTAGAACTTGGTGTGCTCGTTGCTCTTTGAAACAGCTAATACATTATGGAGAAGACGAGAAGTAAATAAAATTAGCAGTACAATAGCTTTTCTGACGCAGGGCGAATCTATAGGCGGCGGGAAAACTGCGACCTAGCTCTACATGTTATGCAAAATTATGCAATAATCCGACGGTTAGATCACAGTTAGATAATAAATTAAAATCATCTGACGCAGATAAGTTCACGATAAGGCAAAATATTTTATTAGGTCAAAAGCACGCTTAGGCTTTTCTCGACGTGAAAGGGTCAAAACAAGAGCGCGAGACAAATAACCCTGCAAATCACAATATTTATCTAACAAACTACTATCATACGAGATATCCAAACAAATATGATGTTCAATCCGATAAATAAATGCTGAAAATAATAATTTAATACGACAATACTCACTAAATAGTGGGCTGACCAAGACAACGAAGATTTCGGAATCGGATGCGTGGATCGGTTGGAAATAATGGAGGTGCTTGTCCTCGGTTGCAGAAGGTGGAATCGGGTCAGAAATGGATAAATTTGGCCACGTATGGATAGAGAGCGGCGAGGAAGGATAGATCCGAAAATATGGGATCGGATCCGGGCTGAAAAATTCCAAATATGGGCTGATTCGGAAGGGGAGGAGTTAGGGTTGGTGGATCCACATGATGGGGGTGGCGGCTTTGATTATTGAGGCTTTAAGAGGACCGGCGGCTGCGGGCCTGAGAGGGGAAGGCGGCGGTTGCGGGCCTGAGAGGGGAAGGCGGCGGTTGCGGGACTGAGAGGGGAAGGCGGTGGCTAAGGGATGGCGGAGGGGAGGACTGACCAGGAAGGAGGGTGGCCTGGAATAGGCGGCGGTGGGAAAGGCAGCCAGGGGGGAACAGATTGCAGGCCGGCGGCTTCAGGTGAGGGGGAAAATACCATATGTTATGGATAGTTTATTTCATTAATGAACAGTAATGGTGAATAGGGAATTCTGGACAGCCAACGGTGGGCTGTTTTGGGGCTGTTTGGGCGGCTGTGGAAGAAGGTTTGTGATGTAAACTAAAATCAAGGGTTGTAGTTTTAAAAAATAAAATTGAGATCTTTTAAAATAAATGTGACGCGAGAGGATAAAACGACCTACGAGTTACTCACGAACGTATGGCTACCGCATACACGTAGTAACGCCAAGAATCACAATTCCACCGGCATAGCAATTAGGTGGCGGGTATTCCAGATATAAAAATGATGATAATCAGGAGATAACGATAAGTTAGGGCAAGCTCCAATAATTAGCTATTCTGTAAATACTTGAGCATAAAATTAATTAGTGCTTGGGAGCAAGGAGAAAAGAGAGGTATACCAAGGGGTGAGTACCAACGACTGAATAGCGCCCGGAGGTAGAAGGAGACGCCGCAAGCCGCTGCTGTGCTCGGGCCTGCCTGGATTGAACTGCTCAGAAGGTTGCTGGAAAACGACCAAGGCTGGAGAAGCGGGTGACTGCTGGAAACTGAGTTTATGGACAGGCTGGCCTTTGACGGAATCGGCAAGCCCTGGAACAGGGAAAAAAGGCCGGCTAGAGAAAGAGGGGTGGTTGGAGGCTCGATGGAAGTGCTAGAGAAAGCTGATGGAGGGGCCGCCGGTCTCCAATGGACACTCTGGTATGCTCTTCGGCGGCAGGCGGACCTCACGGTGGTGTCGACACTGAAGAACGGCGCTGGAAGGAGTCGGGAGGCTGCAGGGAAGCTTCCGACGAGGAGAAGAGGCGAGGTAAGGAGCGGACTTACAGGGCGAGGAGCTCGCCGGAACTGGACGGGAAGGAGAAGGCGGCGTCGGGCTTCGTCGAGCAGGAAGAGCGGAAGATTCGCGGCTTCCGGCTTTTGCGGCGCTGGCGGAACCAAACCGAGCGAGAGTAATAAGTTCAGTTGGGAGAGAAGGGTTTGTTTATATAGGAGGAGGTTTTAGGGCAAAAACGGCTATTGGCAGCCATAATTAAATAGGAAATTGGCTGAATGGGCTCACTCAAGTGGGTGATTTCATGACTTAAAAATATTTAAATTAAAATAGTTAATTAAATTAAAGATTACCCTAAACTAATTTATCACTTAAATTATCGGAGCTATGCATTTAGGGTCTCGTTGATCGATCACACCAACGTGCCAACAAAAATTGTGCGATAGCATGCGTGATACAAAATTATATCAAAAGCGCTAATAATGTGCGCGACAAAACACAATCTCTCAACTAAACGGGGAGACATGCCCGACAAAAGAAAAAATACAGGTACAATAAATATAAAATAAAACGATGTACCACTGGTTGCATCAATTCCCCCATGGTTGAAAGAACTCGGCCACGTCGAGAATGCAATGCAACTAATCACTATCAGACCCAAGACGATGGTCAGAGAGAATCTGCATAGGTGTCCTGCGGGTGTCGTAGCGGAGATCCAAAACCTGAAAGTAACATCTCATCCCCAAAAACACGCAATCCATTAGCCAAATTTTATGCAAACATTTAAAGAAATAGTAATTATTAGAGCTTTCAGAGGATGACAGAGACGGTGTGTGTAGCAAACAAGTGGTGGGTGGGAAAATGGGAAATCAATGGGAGTAAGTTGTGGAACCAGTAACTCATGACGCAACACACTCTTGTTTGGTAGACACTCACGATCATCCGCTAGACCAGGTCCGTCCATCGCTTTAATTTCACCCGATGAAATCTCACTCGAGTCACAACATTTTAAACATATCCCAAATCTATCGATTATGATCTTTCACAAAAAAAATAATGGAAACGGGTGTCTCGACGATTAGTATAAAACTTACGGGTCATCTCAACTCTCCTTGTACGGCTCGACCTAAAAATCTCAAACAACAAACGATCGAGGTGACGTTCCTCAATGTGCTCGACTGCCACCAAGGAAAATAAACGCATGCTCGTCAAATACAAAGTCAATAAAATATGGTGCTTATAGAGCTCCCAAGATAGATGACTCTCGAGAATCAGACGCCACTTCTTGGAGCGAGGGCCCAGGCTGAAGCGTATCACTAAATAGGAGTGGTGTAGTGTAGAGAAAGGACAACGAAGCAGATGCAGGTGAGGTCCTCCCAGGTGCTCTAGGAACAGGACCAGTCTTCTAGGGAAGAAGAATAATTTTAAGCCCATGACGATCAAAAGAATGAGAGTTGCTCACACCATCATGCAGGACATGTCGGTCATACTATCATTGTTGTCCTAGAAGTATGTGGCAGACATCGATGGGGGCGATGTCGCATAGTACCGAATCTCGATAAACATCCCTGGTAGAGAACTCGACCTGACAACGATGAGAAATGGGGATGGTCAAAGGAATACTAACCCTGGCTAGGTGGTACAGCTGCTCTAAGGGGCACGCCGCAGGTCCTAACTTCTCCACCATACGTTGAGACACGTAGTTTTTCATGCTGTCGCTATCAATAATAATGGAACATAAATGCTCCTGAATGCGGGAAGTAGTGCGGAAAATTTCCTTTCTCCGAGGATCGGGCTCAGTAGTATTGCCAGAGGTAACCAAACTAGAGTGAAGAACACAGACTAGGTGCTCTTCTTGATCGCCCTTGACTTCGACGATGCTCAGCCTCGGGCAAGGGTTCAGGTTGGGGGTCATTGAGAAAGACCCCATACTCAGGTTCACCTCCGATGATAGAATCAATCACTGCGACGAACTGGCATCGCAGACACTCAGAAGATTTGTGCACAGGCTCCATGCACTTGAAGCATCGAAACACTCCACTGTGGGGTCGGGCTCCTACGGGTTCCTTAACCCGGGAAGGGACAGAGCGAAGAGTTGGGGCTCTAGTAATGGCAAGAGGTGGGCAATCAGTAGTAGCAGATGTGGGTGTAGTAGTGGTGGTGCTCGAAGTGGGTCTATCAATCGACTTAGGTCCATCAATAGACCTTTGACCAGATGTCCTCTTCTAGAGAGCTTCCACTCGACATGCCCGACTGGAGATCTCTCCAAGGTCCCGAAAATCGTGAAGCTCTAACTTGTCTCGTATAGCGTACCGTAGCTCATTCAGATAACAGGCCACAACCATGTGTTCTTCCTCCTTCAGATCTAAGCATGACTGAAGGACTAGGAACCATTTGTGTACTCGTCGATAGTTTGTCTATCTTGTCATAGGTTGTGATACCTACGATACAAGGTCTGCATAAAATCAGCGGGGACATAGCTCCTCTTAAGCTGAGCTTTGAACTCAACCCAGGTGGTGATAGGTGGTTGTCCAATAGTGTATCACACCCGCTGCACTTGCCCCCACCATGTGAGTGTGAGGCCCTTTGGCTTCAGGATAGCATACTCCATCTGTTGGTGGACAGGTGTGCGCTTCCAACTAAGGAATCGCTCAAGTCGTTCACATCAATCAAGGCGCACCTCAGGCTCTAGTGTGCCCTCAAAATCCCAAACATCTAGTTTAATTATGACATCCCACCTTGGGGGATTCCTATTATCTTGATGTGCTAGTTGTTGTTTTGGTGGAGGTGTCGGAGGTCGTGCAAGTGGAGTAGGGGGTTTTGCAGTATGACCCCTGCGTGATATTGTGCTACCAAATTATTGACTGTAGTATGCAACCGTAACATGACTTGATTTGTGCCTCTCACTAAGATAGTAACTGCAGTGACAACGGTCATAATTTCTTCCATTCACTTACCTATATCTCCTAAATTTCCCTCTAGGTGTTCCACTCTTGATTCCATGGATAAACTGGAAAACCTTAAACTTAAACTCCCGAACGCGCAAATCGCTCGGCTATCCCACAATAGGAGTGAGATATCTCAGCATCCACACTATACAACCCTGTGTTCGCCGAGTGGGTTCGTCAGGTCAAGCGAGCGGACCAATGCACCCTGCTCGCACCTAGAACAGCATGCAGGCAGGCTCCGAATGGCCAGCTCGCTCTCGCCCAAGCCAGGTGGGCGAGCCGCGCGAGCTGGCTCCTCGCACTCGCCTTGAGTTCGTCGAGCAGAGTTTGGGCTCTGCATTCGTTGAGCAGAGTTTGTGGTCCGCATTCGTCGGGCAAAGTTTGGTCTCAGCATTCGTCGAGCAGAGTTTGGGTTCGGCATTCATCGAGCGGAGTTTGTGGTCCGCATTCGTTGAGCAGAGTTTGGTCTCGGCATTCCTCGAACAGAGTTTGGGTTCGGCATTCGTCGAGCGGAGTTTGTGGTCCGCATTCGTCGAGCAAAGTTTCGGCTCGGTATTCGTCGAACTAACATTCGGGGTTGGGTTCGACGGGTCCAGATCAACGCGCCCCCCTTCGGGGCTCCCGCAGCGGTAGTTTGAGATCGGGCCAGCCCGCTCTTCTACAAGCGACCTGGCCGTCAGCACGCCTCGGTAGAAACATTGGCAGGTTGTGGTGGCCTGGCTCGCGCTCGCCCAAGAGGAGACGGCGAGCTGCGGGAGCCAGGTCGCACCCGCCCCCTGGGCGTGAAGAGCAGTGGCGAGCTACCTCCATATCCACGGGACCTGCACAGTGGGGGCCCAGAGGTAAAATTACCTGGATGCCCCTCTCATGGGTGTGAATAACTTGTTAAAACAGTGGAGTTGCGCTGTTGGCAGATCAAGCTGGGATGCACGTAGCTGTTCAAAAGATCGGAAGTTGGTTATTTGCAGGCTGTTTTCAGAAATCTATAAATAGAACCAAAGGGGCACCTCAGAAGGCACGCTTTCATACTCATTTGCTTCCCGGTCTTTTAGCGCTTTCTGAGGTAGCCTTTGTAATACCCCAAAGCCCATTTTGAGTTCAGGTTTTGGTGACACAGCCTGGGACACGGGCGTGTCCCAGGGCGTGTCATGCTCGGGTTGAGCAGTTGGGTGTATGGTCGACGAATTTTGGTCGACGATCATCAAGTGGAGAGTACACAGCCTGTGACACGGGCGTGTCACAGGGTGTGTACCTTATGGGTTTCAGGCGGGACTGCGTGTACTGGTGGACACGGGTGTGTCCCGGTGTACATGGCCGGGGACACGGGCGCGTCCCATGGTCGTGTCCTGCTCGGGTTGAGTGGAGAATCTGTTGTGTGAAGTACACAGCTGGTAGACACAGGCGTGTCGGGCATGACACGGGTGTGTAGGGTGTGACACGGGCGTGTCACACGGCCGTGTACTAGTTGGATTTGAGTCGATTGCCTACCGCTTAAGTGACACGGCCTGTGACACGGGCGTGTCACAGGGTGTGTCAGGCCGTGTTCAGCCTATTCTTGGGCAAATCTAAGCCGTTCATTTCCCTTATCCTGGATTCAATGGCTAGGCTCCTCCCATGTGGTTATAAGGCCGAGAATGTGGTGTAAATCCCTCATTTTCATCATCTTCTTCTTTTCCTCATTTCTAAGAGTGATAAATAGAGAGAGAGGCCAAGGGAAGGAAAGGAGGAAGGAAACCAGCTGCTGGAGGAGCTGCAGAGTGTGGAGCGAAGATCCGAGAGTGGATTTGTGAAGGCAAAGCCGAGACGGTGACTTCCATCCGGCTACTTCATGGCGCTGAAACGATCTTCAAGGGTAACAATCTCTTTCTTGTACATCGAAGTCCTTTCTTTATGCATGTGCATGGAATCCTCCACCAAGATGTGGATCGCGGAAGTGATTCCTTGGTTAAGTCTGCATCTAGAGCCGGAAGTGTGCAGTATGACATAGGCATGCTGTGTGAAGACCATCTGGATGGGTAGTCTGGATTGGTGATGATTATGGGGAAACCGGAGAAGACTCCGTGGATTTGATGATATGAAAGATGTATGCTTTAGTAGATGGGTGTATGAATGTATGGATGTGCTTATGAATGTATGGAGGCTTTGAGTAAGCTCCTGATTGTGATGAGAGATCAATTGGTAGAACGTCTGGGGAGCGCGAGATAAATCCGGCCTGCTATACCACTAGGGTGGGTTGATCTGGATAGATGAGGGATCGATTGGTGGCAACGCTTGGGCAGTCGAGTTAAACCTGGCTTGCTGCACTACAGGGGTGGGTGGATCGGAAATATGTGAGGGGTCGATAGGTGGTAATACCTGAGGAACATTGATAAACCCGGCTTGCTACACCACAGGGGTGAGTCGATCTGCTCTGGTTGTATTTGTGGATGATGTGAGGTAGTACCTCTGAGTGGTATGGACAGCATGTCGCCAGCCTGCGAGATTGGTGGACTAGGATGGAACTGGCCAACCAACAAGTGAAGAACCTCTGATCGGCGGTGTACGATCGGGATACCTGATACACCAATAAGGTGCCCTGAGTGCATGGAGCGTCTAGTAGATACCGGTGTTTATAATATGATTGTGATTGGTAGATTGATAGAGACTATGATATGACAATGCATATAGGGAAAGAACCACTGCCCCGGGTAAGGGGTAGGGTCGTTATAAGTGGTCAGCTAAAGTTGACCGTTACTTTGTTTTCTGCTCTTGGGTGGATATTGAATTGCAGGTGCTGATGCTGACATTGAATTGAGCGGAAGCGGGATTGCTGCTCAAGGCCCTTGAAGGTCGTGCAAAGCGTGGTTGGATTTCATGTGTGGTCGGCCTGCGTGCCGATGTATGAACTTGTATATCTGTGTAAAGAGAAACTTGTAAGGTCATAAGCCCATGTGTGTGTGTGTTGTATACATTCTTGGTTTTAATATATAAATGTGGAGTTTGTATATTAGTGGACATTCACTGAGCTGAGTTTATTTAACTTAAAATGTTGCGCTAGAATGTTTTGAGTTATGGTACGAGTAGATTTTGATTTCCACACGTAATTCCATCGCTTATATGTGAAATATGGCGTGGGGCCCTGGCCGGACCCACCGTTATATTCCATGTGACGAGTGAGGGCGTTATAAAGTGGTATCAGAGCCAGTTGAGATTATTTGGGGAGGAAAAACATAATTGAACTCACGAATGTCCACTAGAAATGTATCTCATGCACGTAACGTGCGTGAGTGTGTAGTCAATGTATAATTAACATTATGACATGGATGATTAAAGATGTTTTGTACATTGCTAGGTGGCGAGGAGTGGTGTTGGGCAGTCTGAGCTCCAGCGGTCCGATGAGAGTGCAGCACCAGTTGAAGCGTCGACGCCTCCTTCGGTGAAGACCATACGGATAGTGACAGAGACTGTGCTTGCAGTGTTACAGGCACAGCCTCCTACTGGCAGGCAAGGCCTGCAGGGGTGCCAATACGGTCTGGTGCAAGGCAAGAACGTGTTGCAGTGGTGGTGGAGGAGCAAGCAACGAATAAGTCATTGAAGCACTTTATGGAGTTTCATCCACCTACGTTTGGTGGGGCGATTTCCCAAATGCAAGCGGAAGATTGGCTTGCTAGTGTGAAGAGGATCCTGACGGCAATCAGGACGGCGGAGGAGCAGAAAGTGACCTTAGACGCTTTTCTGCTGGAAGGAGATGCGAGATTGTGTGGATGATATGGAAGTGCATCACTTGGCAGGTCGAGGATTAGTGAAGGTCTCAATGGATGAATTCTTCAGACTGTTTCTCGCCAAGTATTTGCCAGTATCGCAACGGATTGCGATAGAGAACGAGTTTCAATGTCTGGTGTAGGGTGAGACAGATATTGATACGTACATGCATGAGTTTACCAGACTTGGGCAATATGCGGGGTCTACCTTCGCTGAGGAAGCGCGGAAGACGAATCTATTTTATGAGGGACTGCGGGATGACTTAAGGTTGGTACTCCCGAGTTCCGTAAATCAAGGCTTCCAAGCATTGGTAGATACGGACCCGTGCGCTGGAGAAAGATTTGAAACGGGTACAAGAGAAGAAGAGACTGGCAGTGGAGAAGCCAGAATTCAAAGTACCGCAGTCGGAGCAACTAGAGTTTTGAAGACGGGAAAATAAAAGGTTTAGGCCTGTTGAATCAGCTCCGTCGACTGTTTCTTCGGGAGCCACTTATGGGTAAGGACGTGTGGATACATGTATATATTATAATTGCGGGAAGCAAGAACATATTGCTAAATTTTGTTGGAATGCCCCTTCAGGTTGTGAGAAGAAGATAGGTGCGTCGTATGAAGAAAAGGGTAAAGCAGTGGCCGAGTCATCTGCATCCCGGACGCAACCTCGATTGCATAATTTGGAAGTGTAAGAATCGCAATGCTCAATTAGTGAGGTGCAGCCTCGTGTGTTTAATTAGGAACTTCAAGAGCCGATAAAATGTTATATGCAAAATCAGGCGAATGAGCGGAAGTAAACATTGAATAGTGATATGTATCACTTGGATAATGTGAATAATGTATCTATCTGAGGACTCAATAATGATGTGAATAGTGATGATGATACTCCTGTACATATATGTAGATGTATTATGTTATGGTGAATAATAAAATGTGGGTACACACTTGTGAAATTTACGTGATCGATCAAGCGATCAGGTATATATATATATGATATGTTTGATTATCGATCACTAGATATAATTATGGATGGATGTGCACATATGAGAGAGTTGTATATGTGTATATGTTGCAGGTGTTGTTTGGTTTGTGCGGTGCCTTGGGAGAGACAAGCCGTGGCCTCTGAGGTCGAACCCGGCTCGCCTTCTTTGAGTGCGCGATTGTGTATAGTGCAACGTGAGTGGTTCTGTTGCTGGTGGTAGTTGAACCAAATTTTGGGGACAAAATTTTTTGAAGGAGTGGAGGGTTGTAACACCCCAAAGTCCATTTTGAGTTCAGGTTTGGGTGACACGGCCTGGGACACGGGCGTGTCTCAGGGCGTGTCATGCTCGGGTTGAGCAGTTGGGTGTGTGATCGACGAATTTTGGTCGACGATCGTAGAGTGGAGAGTATACGACCTGTGACATGGGCGTGTCGGGCATGATACGGGCGTGTAGGGTGTGACACAGGCGTGTCACACGACCGTGTACTGGTTGGATTTGAGTCGGTTGCCTACCGCTTAAGTGACACGGCCTGTGACACGGGCGTGTCACAGGGCGTGTCAGGCCGTGTTCAGCCTATTCTTGGGCAAATCTGAGCCGTTCGTTTCCCTTATCCTGGATTCAATGGCCAGGCTCCTCCCATGTGGTTATAAGGCCGAGAATGAGGTGTAAATCCCTCATTTTCATCATCTTCTTCTTCTCCTCATTTCTAAGAGTGAGAAAGAGAGAGAGAGGCCAAGGGAAGGAAAGGATGAAGGAAACCAGCTGCTGAAGGAGCTGCGGAGTGTGGAGCAAAGATCCGAGAGTGGATTCGTGAAGGCAAAGCCGAGACGGTGACTTTCATCCGGCTATTTCATGGCGCCGAAGCGATCTTCAAGGGTAAAGATCTCCTTCTTGGACATCGAAGTCCTTTCTTTATGCATGTGCATGGAATCCTCCACCAAGAGGTGGATCGCGGAAGTGATTCCTTGGTTAAGTCTACATCTAGAACCAGAAGTGTGGAGTATGACATAGGCATGCTGTGTGAAGCCCATCTGCACGGGTAGTCTAGATTGGTGATGATTATGGGGAAACCGAAGAAGACTCCGTAGATTTGATAATATGAAAGATGTATGCTTTGGTAGATGGGTGTATGAATGTATGGATGTGCTTATGAATGTATGGAGGCTTTGAGTAAGCTCCTGGTTGTGATGAGAGATCAATTGGTAGTACGCTTTTGGAGCGCGAGATAAACCCGGCCTGCTACACCACTAGGGTGGGTTGATCTGGATAGATGAGGGATCGATTGGTGGCAGCGCTTGGGGAGCCGAGTTAAACCCGGCTTGCTGCACCACAGGGGTGGGTCGATCAGAAATATGTGAGGGGTCGACTGGTGGTAATGCCTGGGGAGCATTGATAAACCCGGCTTGCTACACCACAGGGGTGAGTCGATCTGCTCTGGTTGTATTTATGGATGCTGTGAGGCAGTACCTCTGAGTGGTATGGACGACATGTCGCTAGCCTGCGGGATTGGTGGACTATGATAGAACCGGACAACCGACAAGTGAAGAACCTCTGATCGGCGGTGTACGTCTGGGATACCCGGTACACCAATAAGGTACCCTGAGTGCACGTAGCATATGGTGGATACCGGCATTTGTGATATGATTGTGATTGGTAGATTGATAGAGATTGTGATATGACAATGCATACAGGGAAGGAACCACTGCCCCGGGTAAGGGGTAGGGTTGTTATAAGTGGTCAGCTAAAGCTGATCGTTACTTTGTTTGCCGCTCTTGGGTGGATATGGCATTGCAGGTGCTGATGTTGGCATTGAATTGAGCGGAAGCGGGATTGCTGCTCAAGGCCCTTGAAGGCCGTGCGAAGCGTGGTTGGATTTCATGTGTGGTCGGCATGCGTGCCGATGTATGAACCTGTATATCTGTGTAAAGAGAAACTTGTAAGACCATAAGACCATGGTGTGTGTGTTGTATACATTCCTGGTTTTGATATATAAATGTGGAGTTTGTATATTAGTGGACATGCATTGAGCTGAGTTCATTCAACTGAAAATGTTGCGCTAGAATGTTTTGAGTTAGGGTACGAGTAGATTTTGATTTCCACACGTAATTCCATCGCTTGTCTGTGAAATATGGCGCGAGGCCCCGACCGGACCCACCATTATATTCCATGTGACGAGTGAGGGCGTTATAGCCTTAGCTCGGTATCTGGCTAAGGAGGGGAAGCGCTCTAAACATCTTCCGGTGTGTGGTGGGTCCTCCTCGCCGAGCCTTTGGGTCAGGTTTTCTTTGTTCCCTTTGTCATTTTTCTTGCAAAAAAGAAGTAGGTATGCGATCACCCCTTCCCCAAGGGTAAACTCTACGTGAGACCGAGTCTTCGGTTTAAACATTTTGGTGCGGTGAGCGTGGAGAGTGGTCAGCACAGAAAATTCCAGCAGGCTCGATGACGGGAGGACAAGGTTCAAATATGTCCGACTCGCTGCCCCCGCCACCCCTGGCCATAGTGGGAATGTTTGAATATTTCAGGAACGAGGTACTCAACCTCATCAAATTCGCACTCGGGGCGCGGGCCAAGTGCTCGACTCTGGCCATTCCAATTGCTGATGCCCCGTCTATGGGCGAGGATGCCCCCGACAGGCGAGCTGGGAAGGAGGTTGACAAAGAAGGAAGGGGATGCGAGCTCCCCGGGCGCATGCTTTTTCCCGGCTCGGCAAGCGGAGGCTGAATCGGCGACATGGGCGCGCGGGATGCTCCGGCTCGCCCGGTAGGGGGAGCCAGCCCTTTTAGCGAGCTGGTCACTTCCGCCCCAGTTCCGGAGGGGTTCAGGGAACCCAAAATGACTTATTACACCGACAAGGGAGACCCAGTCCAGTACGTCTAGTGGTTCGAGGACATGGTCTCGATCCAGCAGATGTCGAATAGCTTCAAGTGTCGGCTCTTCGCCATCACCCTCAAGGAAAATGTGAGGGAGTGGTTCCACCAGTTGCCGACCAGCTCCATCTACTGCTTTGAGGACCTGTGTCAGGGGTTCATGTTGAGGTCCACCATCTCGAAGAAGAGGAAGAATGAGTCGGAATCTCTGTTCCACATCAAGCTGGGAGTGAATGAGACTTTGGGGGAGCTATGTTGACTGGTTCCAGGAGGAGGTCACCCAGGTCCAGGAATATGCCGGGTCATAGTCTGATGATGACATTCACCCTAGGGTTGCAACAGGGTTTCTTCAGGATGGAGTACTTGAAGAGAGTATCGCCTCTCTCATACGAGGAGATGATGGAGAGAGCGGCGAGAGAGGTCGACGGGGAGGCGTCGAATCCGGAGTTCGACCGGAAGCTGGCCAGGTGGGCCACGAAGGAAGAGAAGGAGCCGAGAGGCGGAAGGGGGCAGGAGGAGAGGAGAGTCGAGCCCCGATAGAGTGAGCAAAGGTAGCTCCAGGGGCACCAGCAGCCCAGGTTGGGGCGTCAGGAGCCGGACCGTCAGTTGGGTTGGAGGCCCGAGTGGCAAGACAATGGGCCACGGAGAGGACACCAGGGAAGGGACCACCATCAAGGGGGCCAGAATCAGTTCCACCCCCCGGGTTGGAGGTAGGTGCAGAGACCTCCCCTACCCAATCAAGATCAGGCTATGGCTATAGCCATGGGGGGAGGAGGAGAGCAGCGCGGAGGAGGAGGGGAGAAGTAAGGGTGGAGTTGCCCTACTATGATTTCCATCAAGAGGAAGGGCACGCTACGGCCACGTGCCCGGAGTTCCTCGAGATGAGGGGAAATAGGGAGCAACAATAGCAGCAGGGGCGCCAGGAGGTGAGGATCGAGGAGGTCCTTCCTCGGGCGGAGGAGGATCGATGTGAAGGCTGGGCGGAAGTCAGGACCCGAGGAGGGATCAGATTGATCCATGGGGGGGGGGGGGGTAGAGGCCTCTTGGAGAGCAAGCTTCCATACCATGTACCGTCGGAGCGTTGGCTCCACTTCCCAGACCCCACCCCCGGAGGAGAAGATTACCTTCTCAAGAATTGACATGCTGGATCACGAGGATCCCTTTTGTGATGCGTTGGTCATCCAGACGGCCATTGAGAATTTTACCATCTCCCGGATCCTTATTGACAATGGGAGCTCTGTCAGTGTCATCTTCAAGAATGTGTTCGTCGCGATGAAGGTGGAGGCAACGAGGGTGCTAGCTTCGAATGGCCTCTTGTTTGGGTTCTCGGGGGAGAGGAACGAGGTAGAAGGAGGAGTTGGGCTCCATGTCTCCCTGGGGGGGGGGGGGGGGGAGTCCCGGAACTGCCGATTCATCATCGTGGATGCCCCCTGCAGCTACAATACAATCTTTGGGAGGCCCCTCATCAGCGCCTTCCCCTGCATCCCCTTGTCGTTTCATCAATAGCTAAAGTTTAATGCCGAGGGGATCCAGGTCCGGGTGCGGGGTGACCCCAAAGTAGCGAGGGAGTGCTATGTCACCGCCGTAAAGTCTATCTCTTGGCAAGAGGGGGTCGAGGAGATGGAGCGGAGGATGGAGGCAGAGCTGGAGGATGGCAGGGAGGAGATAGAGGTGGAAAGCTTCACTGAGGTAGAGGTGGCAAGAGGAGGCCAGGAGGAGTTGGTCGTGAAGGGAGTAGAGGAGGAGGCCCTTGTCCCGGAGGAGAGGGACGTCAGAGAATGGGGGGAGCAGTCCAGGCTGGAGGCTGCGGAAGAAGTGTGGAGATGGAGCTTCTCACCCTAGGAGGCAGGGTGGAGAAGGTTCGCGTCTGTGGGGGGCTGACCCCGGAGGCTCAGGGTAGGATGCTGACATGCATCCAAAAGAATGTGGACATCTTCGCATGGAGCGCCACAGAGATGTTGGTGGTTGACGCGGACGTGCCCTGCCACCGACTCAACCTGGACCCGAGAGCACGCCATGTTCAACAGAAGAAGAGGTCCACCACGGACAAGCTGGCCGAGCCCATCAGAGAGGAGGTGGCAAAACTTCTCAAGGCCGGCTTTGTATCTAAAATACAATTCCCTGGCTGGGTCTCCAATGTTGTCATGGTTAAAAAGGAGACGGTCGGTGGCGTATGTGTATTGATTTTTTCCTTGCTTAATTAATCATGCCCTAAGGACTGTTATCCCTTGCCTCGGATCGACGCGCTGGTTGACTCAGCCATCGGTTTTTCTGTAATGAGTTTTTTAGATGCGTTTTCAGGTTACCACCAAATCAGGATGCACCCCCCGGACGTCAAGGACGTCTCGTTCATCACGGGGGATGGGTGCTACTACTCCAAAATAATGCCCTTTGGGCTGAAGAATGCAAGAGCGACCTACCAAAAGATGATGGACAGAGTCTTCCAGAAACAGAAGGGGATGAACCTAGAGGTATACGTGGATGATCTCATAATCAAGAGTCAGGATATGAACTGTAACACCTCTCTTGTAATGACCGTATAATATGGGTCCGGCCGGGGCCCCACAACATACAGACGTCACAACTTCAACATTAAAAGATGATATAACTACCCAAACTCAAAACTCAAACACAGCACAACGAAAACAACAACAAGACTAGAAGTTATCCACACCTACAAGAGTAACAAAATGGCCTTATGGCCTTACAACAAGAATGAGTCCCAACTCAAATAATACATCATCATAAAAGTGCATACGCACTCCTAGTCTACCTCGGCATGCAAGCCGGTCAGCATGAGTGTAAAATATACAGTGCCATAAAATTAGAGCTACAACAAAAGGTAACACTTCATGAGGCTTAGGCCTTTCTGGCCGGCGAGCTAACTCCTGCTTGCGATCCTTGTCCTGTAAAAATTATTAGTAACGTGGGTCAGCAAAGGCTGACCTCAAACTATGTAACAAACACATCTCCTCCCGGCCGCCCCTAACGGACCCCGAGGTTCTCCTCCAACCTGCAAGTTAGCACTTCGTATGCAATAATCATAAGCAAGAAAAATAACTAAGGAAACAGGCTTAGATGTCTCAAACATCATACATGTTCTCTACTGTTGAGCATATATTAATAGAGCCTATTATGCAACATGAATGCAACACCCGGGCTTCACCCAAGGCACCCTATAGTGTATGCATCTAGCACAACATCACATCATTTGGGTACTCATCATTTCCCCAATGACATAAGGCCGCAAACAGAAGGGGGACCACAATCCCCCAACGACATACAAGCCGCCACACGAAACTCTTGCCAAGGCCACACCCGCTCACGGTCGTAGACCCGGGCTTGCCGGCAAACTCTGACTTCTCATGTCAAGATTCCGTCCAACACACTGACCGATTCTAAGAACCCTTGTTGAACCCCACCCGATCATGGCCTCATTGCCCGGGCTTGCCCCATGCTCGACATTCTCGTCAGTCTCACAAAAAGGGACTAGTCTCGCTGGGACACTTTCCACAAATGACTTGCACGTCACGGGATAGCCAGCCGACCACGGAGACACAGCCACGCCTTGGAACATCACAATCCAAGACAATTACACCCTAATCCCTCATTCGTACTGCAGCGTTCCCGTGCACCAAGGAAACCATCTACCACACATGCGGAGCTGACCTTGTCCACCAAAAAAACCATCTACCGCCAATGAGGAGCTAACCTTGTCTGGTACCGGCCACAAGTACTCACGCAAGATAAAGGGAAGAATACCACAAACATCACACATCACAGACGGCCTCTTGCCGCAACGGATTTCTACGAATCCTTAAACCTCGTATGCAACATCACCGAGTCGGACTAATGGTCGCGACTACGGCTTCACCCACCATGCCTAATCCACTAACGAAACAGATCTCTAATGCAAGAACATGCCGGGGATGGACTCAATCGACCCTAGAGGTTCCTCTTGAACCTTGGCGACCCAAACCCCTCTCATTTGAGAGTTTGGTGCTCAAAAACTAGAAAATAAAAGATGCTAAAACATGCATCCTAAAACCAAGAGGAGAAGTGTCGTTACCCTCCGACTCCGCTTTCTAGCCATGGAAAAATAGCCGGAAGAAAAGCACTGAAATCTCTTCTTCCTCCTTCGCTCTCCCTTCTCTCTAGAACTCAGACAGAACCTGCGGTCGGAAAAAATAATGGTGTTGAAACCCTATTCACAGGTATATGCCAATCGGATTAACCACCAGTCGTCGATTCCCACAAAAGGGAAAAGCACGGCTACGATCCAGGTCTGACCTGGACAAAAGGGGCTGAACACCGCACAGTTCACCAATCCGGGGCAGGACACGTCCACGACCAATCAATTTGTGTCATGACATTTGGTCAAAATTCCGCCAAAAACCCCTATGTCGACACTCCGCGTCGACAGTCAAACATGCCACAAAACACCCCGCGCTCGACGATCATCGAGCCCAGATCGTTGAACACTGCCAAATTGTCGAACGGAGACTTTGGCAAAATCGTCGAGCGCATGGAAATCGTCGAACGCAGATCCCTGGCGAAATTGTCAAACGCAGGGGAAATCGTCGAACGCAGATCCCTGGCGAAATCGTCGAACGCAGGAAAATCGTCGAACGTAGATCCAAATCGTCGAACACAGCTTGCTGGGGAAAATCGTCGAACGCAGACCCCAAATCGTCGAACGGAGATCCAAATCGTCGAATGGAGATTGCCACAGCGGGACACGCCCGGTGACACGCCCGTGTCACAGGCCGTGTACCCCTGCCCGTGTCGACACCTCTGTGTCGACACAACTATGTCGATACCACCATGTCGACACCACCACTGTGTCGACTCAACTGTGTCGACACCATTGTGTCGACACCACCATGTAGACACCTCTGTGTCGATACTCGAGAGAACACGCATGCGACACGGGCTCCGACACGGGCGTGTCGGAGGGCGTGTCCCCCACTAGTCGACGAACTGAGCGAAAAAATGTCGACTTCCCAGGCTCTCGATGAACCCGATTCGACACGGCCATGGACACGCCCGTTTCCTTGGCTGTGTGACCCTCACCAAGCCCCAAAAAATGGCTCTCGACGTTGCTCGTCCTCCTTTCAGATTTTGGGGCGTTCCATGGACTCTCACCTTCGGGACTTGGAAGAAACCTTCGCCACCCTGTGCAAGTACAAGATGTGGTTGAACCCCCTAAAGTGCGTCTTCGGGGCCAACAGGGAGAAGGTCTTGGGGCATCTCCTCACCCCCGCAGGGGTCGAGCCGAATCCGGATAAAGTCAAGGCTATCATGGAGTTGGGGTCACCATAGAATGCTAAGGAGGTGCAACGATTGACAGGGAAGCTGGCAAGATTGAGCCGGTTCCTCTCCCGAGTTGGGGAGAAGTGCTCCCCCTTCTTTAAAATGCTAAGGGGAGGTCAAAAATTCGAGTGGACCAAGGAGTGCGAGGAGGCATTCCAAGCTCTTAAGATGCAGTTGACGCAGACTTCGTTGCTCCAAGGGCTGAAAGAGGGGATGACCTATTTTTGTATCTCGGGGTCGGAGCGGAGGCCTTGAGCTTTGTCCTGGTGCGTGAAGAGGGGAAGAGGCAGCTCCCCATATACTATGTGAGCCGGGTCCTGAGGAAGGCCAAGCTCCGATATCCAATCTTAGAGAAGCTGACCTTCTCCCTGATCATCTCGGCCCGAAGGCTACGACCCTACTTCCAGGTACACTCCATCTGAGTGGTGACTGACCATCCCCTCCGCAACATCTTTGAGAGGGTGGAGCATTCAGGCAGGCTAGCCAAATGATCGATAGAGATGAGCGAGTTTGACATCTCTTTCATCCCCCGCCTCTCGATCAAGGCTCAAACAATGGCCGACTTTATGGCCGATTACGTGATCGAGGTGGTGGACGAAGAACTCACTCGTCCAACTCCGTGGAAGGTGAAGGTAGATGACGCTTCAGGGAGGCATTCCCTGGGGGGTGGGGGTGATCTTGGAGAGCCCCCAGGGAACTAGAATCGAACAAACGGAGGTGGTGCACTTCACCATCACTAACAACCAAGCAGAGTACGAGGCCGTGATAGCCAGGCTACGCCTGGCCAGGGAGCTGGGGGTGCTAGAGGTGGAGGTCCTTACCGACTCCATGGTGGTGGCTTCCCAGATCAACAAGGAGTTTGAGGCAAGAGAGTCTACCCTGCGTCTATACTTAGCCAAAGTGAAGGGGGTCATCGGCACGTTCCAAACCTTTTCCATCCGACACGTGCCTCGGGAAGAAAATGAGCAAGTCGATCAGCTGACGAAGTACGGCCCCCGGGTGGGGGCACCATTACTGACCTGTTTCGCCCTTCCATCGAGGAGGGGGGAACTGACGGAGGTTGATCAGTACTCCTCATGGATGGACCAGATTGCAACTTTCCTCTCCACAGGAGGGTATCCGGAGGGGGAGGACAAGAAGAAACTCAGGTACAAATCGGCATACTATCTCCTCTGGGATGGACAATTGTATAGGAAGACTCTCTCGGGGATGCTAGCCCGTTGGGTAGCCGAGAGAGAAGTTCAAAGGATCTTGGAGGAAACTCACTCCGGGGAGTGTGGGAGCCATTCCAGGAGTCGAACATTGGAAAGGAGGATCGTCAGGCAGGGATATTTCTGGCCAACCCTGGGCCACGATGCTGTAAAATTCGCGAGGAGATGTCACAAGTGCCAGCTGTTTGCCCCCCTCCAACTACAGCCGGCTCAGCGCCTCAAGATCATCACAGCCCCTGACCCTTTGCAATTTGGGGAATGGATTTGGTCAGACCATTCCCCCAAGCCAGTGGGCAGAGGAGGTTCCTGTTGATGATGATAAATTATTTCTCTAAGTGGCTGGAGGTGAAGGCGCTGGCTAAAGTGACCTCCCAAGTCATCAAAAACTTTGTTTGGGGGGAGATCATCTACCGCCATGGGCTGGCACATGCCATTGTCACAGACAACGGACCTCAGTTCGCCAGCGCAGAATTCACTAGCTTCTGCGGGCAGCTCGGGATTGACCTCAGGTTCGCCTCGGTCCACCACCCTAGGAGCAACGGGCAGGTGGAGGTCGTTAATAAGATCATTGTGAATCTCCTGAAGAAGAAGGTGGAGAACCTGAAAGGGAGCTGGGTGGAGCAGCTTCCCTCGGTTCTCTGGCCCCTGAGGACCACCCCCAACACAACAACTGGGGTGACCCCCTTCAAGCTCTCCCACAGATGTGAAGTAGTGCTCCCCCTAGAATTTGAAGTCCAAACGCCCCGAGTGGTTGCGGCAGAAGAAGGCGGGGAGGAATGGCCGGCTGAAAACGAGGAGCTGCAGCTCTCCCTTGACATGGTGGATGAATTGTGCGACCTCTTTGCCATCCAACAAGAAGAAGTGAAAAGGAGAATGACCATGTACTTCGACAAGCATGTCCGAGTCAAACAATTTGTGGAGGGGGACTTGGTCCTGAAAAAAAGTGGATGCAGCAAGAAGATCGACAACCGTGGGGAAGCTCAACCCCAACTGGGAAGGTCCCTACATTATAAAAGAAACATTGAGATCAGGAGGGTATCGTCTCCAAAATGTGGAGGGCGTGACCCTAAGTCTCACCTGGAGCGGCGATGACTTAAAATGTTTTTACCCTTGAGATATGTAAGTAATATCTTGTTCTTAATAAAGCTTTCTGATGTGCTAATTCTGCTGCAGTAACTTGTATGAAAGGATGGAGTGTTCATTTAATAGACCTTGAGCAGATTCCGCTGCCAGGCTCTCACCTAGCTGGCAGGGCTGGAAGTCACTTGATGGTGTCCACCCGGACCCCGAGCAGATCCCGCTGTCAGGCTCTCACCTAGCTAGTAGGGCTGGATGACACTCATGTGCGTATACCCAGACCCCGAGCAGATCCCGCTGCTAGACTCACCTAGCTGGCAGGGCTAGATGTCACTCGACGGTGTCAACCCGGACCTCGAGCAGATCCCGCTGTCAGGCTCTCACCTAGCTGACAGGGTTGGATGTCACTCATGTGCGTCAACAAAGACCCCGAGCAGATCCCACTACCAGGCTCTCGCCTAGCTGGCAGGGCTAGATGTCACTCGATGGTGTCAACCAGGACCCCGAACAGATCCCGCTGCCAGGCTCTCACGTAGCTGGCAGGGCTGGATGTCACTCGTGTGTGTCAACACGGACCCCGAGCAGATCCCGCTGTCAGACTCTCACCTAGCTAGCAGGGCCGGATGTCACTCGTGTGCGTTAACCCAGACCACGAGCAGATTCTGCTTCCAGGCTCTCACCTAGCTGGTAGCGCTGGATGTCACTCGTGTGCGTCAACCCAGACCCCGAACAGATCCCGCTGTCAGGCTCTCACCTAGCTGGCAGGGGTGGATGTCAATCGTGTTAGTTAACCCGGACCCCGAGCAGATCCCGCTGCCAGACTCTCACTTAGCTGACAGGGCTGGATGTCACTCGTGTGCGTCAACCCGGACCCCAAGCAGATCCCGCTGTCAGGCTCACTTAGCTGGCAGGGCTGGATGTCACTCATTGGAATCGACTACAGTTCCCTACTGACCGGTTGTAACGCCTCCACTCGTCACACGGAATATAACAGTGGGTCAGGCCGGGGCCCCACGCCATATTTCACAGACAAGCATCAGAATTACGTGTGGAAATCAAAATCTATTTGTATCCTAACTCAAAACATTCTAGCGCATCATTTTATATTATATGAACTCAACACAATGAATGTCCACTAATATACAAACTCCACATTTATATATCAAATCAGGAATGTATACAACACACACACACATGACCTTATGGCCTTACAAGTTCCTCTTTACAAATGTATAATTTCATATATCGGCACGTAGGCCGGCCACACATGAAATCCAACCACGCTTCACACGGCCTTCAAGGGCCTTTCTCAACAAGCCTCCATTCCGCTCATTTCATTTCAATTCAACAGCACCTGCAATTAGCCATCCACCCAAGAGCGGCAAATAAAATAATGGTCAGCATTAGCTGACCAATTATAACGACTCTACCCCTTACCCGGGGCAGTGGTTCCTTCCCTATATGCATTTGCTATAATAATATTTAGCAATCACAAACAAGTGCGCTCCGGCACAATAAGATCACAAACGCCGGTCGCAACCAGACGCTCTATACGCTCAGGGCACCTTACGGTGTACCGGTCTCCGAGACAACACCACCGATTATAAAATTAATCACTTATTGGTTGGCTGGTCCTAGTCACCCCAACCCGTAGATCGGTTGCATTCCGCCCACACCACTAAGAGGTGGTAACCTCACGGCAAACTTGAGCATTAATAGATTGACCCACCAATGTGGTACAACAAGTAGGGTCTGCCCCACATCCTCCCAAACATTGCCACTAATCGACCTTCCAAAACAACCAGGGTCAGGTTAGCCTTTCCCGTGCTCATTCCGTCAGTAGCGCACCACTAGACGCGGGTTGGCCTTCCCTCTTGATTAGCAGCAGCTTTTCGCTCTCCCAGAGCAATTAGCGCTCAAAACACTCGCACCACAAGGAGCTTACGCAAAGCATCTAAGATCCATCCATCCACACATCCATACATCCATACACAACATCCATACGTACAAAACATACACAGTGTCAAATCCATAGAGTCTTCTCCGGTTTACCCATAATCATCACCAATCCAAACAAACCGTCCAGATGGGCTTCACACAGCATGCATATGCCGTACTTCACACTTTCGGCTCTAGATACAGACTCAACCAAGGAATCACTTACGAGATCCACTTCTTGGTGGATGATTTCATACATATGCATAAAGAAAGGACTTCGATGTCCAAGAAGAAGATCATTACCCTTGAATATCGCTTCAGCGCCATGAAAGAGTCAGATGGAAGTCACCGCCTCAGCTTTACCTTCACGAATCCGATCTCGGATCTTGATTTCGCACTCCGCAGCTCCTCCAGTAGCTGGTTTCTCCTTCCACCTTTCCTTTCCTTGCTCTCCCTCTCTCTTTCTCTCTTTTTGAGAATGAGAAGAAGAAGAAGAATGAAAAATGAGGAGATAAGTCCTCATTCTCGGCCTTTTATCCACAGGGAAAATGCTTGGACACTTGGCTCCAAGATAAGGGAACGAACGACTTTGATTTGCCCAAAAATAGGCTGAACACGCCCTGACACGCCCTGTGACACGCCCGTGTCACAGGCCGTGTCACTTAAGCGGCAGGCAACCGACTCATATCTGACCAGTACACGACTGTATGATACGCCCGTGTCATACCCTACACGCCCGTGTCATGCCTGACACGCCCGTGTCATATAGCCGTGTACTTCACACAGCACAATCTCCACTTTAACCCGACCGGGACACGCCCGTGTCCCAGGCCGTGTTCGCCAGGACACACACGTGTCTAGCAACACACGCATTCCTTACTGCAACTTGCAAAGGACACGCCCTGTGACATGCCCGTGTCACAGGCCGTGTACTCTACACTCGACGACCGTTGACCGAATTTCGTCGACCACACACCCAACTACTCAACCCAAGCACGACACGCCCTGGGACACGCCCGTGTCCCAGGCTGTGTCACCCAACCTAAAACCCAAATTGGGCTTTGGGGTGTTACAATCCTCCCATCCTTCAAAAAATTTCGTCCCCGAAATTTGGCTCAACCACAACCAGCAACATACCCACTCTATGTCACATCATCCACAACCAATCACTCAAATAAAGCGAGCCTGGTGAAAGCTCAGAGGCCGCAGCTTGCCTCGCCCCAAGGCACCGCATAAACCAAACAACACATGCAGCACATACACACATACCTATGTCTACCATATGTCCATTCCTTATATATCCCTGCATCATCTATGTACACCCATATATCCAAACATCGTGTATTATAAGCTTTGATCGAGCGATCATCGAAATAAAAGAAGGTATACGCAAACATCTCATTCTTCATTTCGTTATTTGATCACCAGACAAAACAAAATGGACACCAACAACACATCATTTATATTTTTACCGACATACACCAACATCTATGTACATCCCCAAAGTCACATAGTTTACTCCTTCACGCTTATTTCTACTCGCCAACATCATTTTGCAAATATCGCTTCATAGCTTCTTGGAGTGCCAAATTAAACACACGAGGTTGAACCTCACCAATTGAGCTTTGCGGCTCCTGCACTTCCAAATTCGGTCACTACTTTGCCCTTTTCTTCATAAGACGCACCTATCTTTTTCTCACCCCTTGGCGGGTCACTCCAACAATTACGGGCTATATGTCCCGACTTCCCGCAATTAAAACAGGTACGTGTAACAACACGTCCTTGCCCAACTGTGGCTCTCGACGACTGAACCGTTTCTTATCTTGTCTCTAAACTCTGACTGTTCCGATTGCGGAACTTTAAATTCTGGCTTTTCCATTGCCAGCACATCTTCCCACCACATTCTTGCATCTCCTTCTAGTAGAAAAGTGGCTAAGGTCACTTTTAGCACCTCCTCAGTCCTGATTGCATTCATGATCCTCTTCACTCTTACCAGCCAATCTTCCGTCTGCGTTGGGGAACCCGTTCCACCAAACGTAGGGGAATGAAATTCCATAGATCGCTTCAACTGCTCACCCGCTCCTTGCTCTGCCATCACAACTTCAGCGCACCCCAACACACACACCCATGGCCTTATGGCCTTACAAGTTCCTCTTTACAAATGTACAATTTCATACATCGGCACGCAGGCCGGCCACACATGAAATCCAACTTGAGCATTAATAGATCGACCCACCAATGTGGTGCAGCAAGTAGGGTTTGCCCCACATCCTCCCAAACATTGCCACTAATCAACCTCCCAAAACAACTAGGGTCAGGTTAGCCTTTCCCGTGCTCAATCCGTTAGTAGCGCACTACTAGACGCGGGTCGGCCTTCCCTCCTGATTAGCCGCAGCTTTTCGCTCTCCCAGAGCGATTAACGCTCACAGCGCTCACACCACAAGGAGCTTACGCAAAGCATCCAAGATCCATCCATCCACACATCCATACATTCATACACAACATCCATACGTACAAAACATACACAGTTGTCAAATCCACGAAGTCTTCTCCGGTTTACCAATAATCATCACCAATCCAGACTAACCGTCCAGATGGGCTTCACACAGCATGCCTATGACGTACTCCATACTTTCGGCTCTAGATGCAGGCTCAACCAAGGAATCACTTACGAGATCCACCTCTTGGTGGAGGATTCCATGCATATGCATAAAGAAAGGACTTCGATGTCCAAGAAGGAGATCGTTACCCTTGAAGATCGCTTCGGCGCCATAAAGGAGTCGGATGGAAGTCACCGCCTCATCTTTGTCTTCACGAATCTGACCTCGGATCTTGATTCCGCACTCCGCAGCTCCTCCAGCAGCTGGTTTCTCTTTCCTCCTTTCCTTCCCTGACTCTCTCTCTCTCTTTCTTTATCTTTGAGAATGAGAAGAATAAGAAGAATGAAAAATGAGGAGATAAGTCCTCATTCTAGGCCTTTTATCCACAGGGAAAATGCTTGGACACTTGGCTCTAGAATAAGGGAATGAACGGTTCTGATTTGCCCAAAAATAAGCTAAACACGGCCTGACATGCCCTGTGACACGCCCGTGTCACAGGCCGTGTCACTTAAGCGGCAGACAACCAACTCATATCCGATCAGTACACAGCCGTGTGACATGCCCGTGTCATACCCTACACGCCCATGTCATGCTTAACACGCCCGTGTCATGTAGCCGTGTACTTCACACAGCACAATCTCCACTTCAACTCGAGCGGGACACGGCCATGGGACACGCCCGTGTCCCAGGCTGTGTTCGCTAGGACACACCCGTGTCTAACAACACACACATTCCTTACTGCAACCCGCAAAGGACAAGCCCTGTGACACGCCCGTGTCACAGGCTGTGTACTCTGCACTCAACGATCATCGACCAAATTTCGTCGACCACACACCCAACTACTCAACCCAAGCACGACTCGCCGTAGGATACGCCCGTGTCACAGGCCGTGTCACCCAACTTAAAACCCAAATTGGGCTTTGGGGTGTTATACCGGCAGGGCAGGTCTTGATGAGCAAAGCAATGTTAGAAGCTGGAGGGACCAGATATCCAAATGATCGAGGAAGGAATCCCAAAGTTAACAAAATGGGTCCAACGTAATCGCCCAGTACCCAGGCCGCGTCGCATGAGGTTCAGCTCGCACGGAGCTCGACGGCACGGGTGCGAGCCGAGTCGACTCGCCTCCCCTAGCAAGCGGGCAGGCGGCACGGAGGACCTGGGTTAGGGAGGCGGCTCACCTCCCGCTGGTCAGCTAACTATGCCTTTGGCGCTCTCTACATTAAGTCCTTAGGGGACGCACGATCTCGCCGACAGGGCACGAGAGAAGGAACTGCGAGCGGAAGAATTAAGGCAAGCCGCGAGAACAAAAATAAAGAAAATGCGCACTATACAAAAGCCATTACAAGTGACAGTAATATACATACACACGAAAAGGCAAATACAGAGCAGTTCACTAATCAGCAGAAACAAAAATCGGGACTTGGCCCGTATTTACATCATAACAGGGAAAAAAATGAAAGAGAGCCGAGGCGCGGGAATGAAGGCGAAGCGAGCTCTCGAGCGACCAGTCATAGAGACGCTGGTAGGACTTGTCTCCCGGATCTGGAATTGGAAGGAACAGTGTCGGTACCATGTCGCTCGCTGAGTGACCCGCACCCTCGCTCTTGATTAGGTCGGCTCGCTATAGCATTTGAAGGGTGTACTTGGCCGCGCTGGCGCCGTTCTTCGGCATCATTTCTTCTAGTTCATGCTCAGTGTAATGTGCGAGCTGGCAGACGCTGCTTGATGATGGCGGGACAGCCGCCGCGGTCTCCAGCTCTTGTACCCGCTCTCGCAGCACTTCCCTATCTTTTTCCAGAGCGGCGTCAGCGACGTTGGCAGCATCCGCCTTCTCCCTCTATCGCTCCGCCTCCTCCTGGGCGAGGCGGCGAGCCTCCACCTTCTCATCCGCCAGTCTCTTGAGCGAGGTGGCATTCCTATCCAACTGAGTGCAACGCCGACCGACCATATGGGCCAGCTCCAGGCCGCAGAGCTGAGCCCGCGCGCTTTCGTGCACCAGCACCCGCATTGCCTCCTCATCCTAGATGGCGGCGTCCTCCCGCAAGTAGAGGCCAAACGAGAAGTTGTAAGCCTCCTCGCTGATGGTCTCCTGCTCCAACCAGCTCGGCAGCAGGGTGGAGATCACCGCCCGATTCGACTCATTGTCCCATAACAGGAGCGGGATGTCGAGCTCATCCAGGCACTTATCGCCGTAGCTGAAGTTGTGGTGCCCTCTCGACACCGGCTTCGTGGCGGTCCGCGTCTCTTCCTGCATCCCGGAGGTGCCAGCCGCCTCGTTGTGGGCGCCGCTGGCCGGAACGGTAACGGGAGCGGGATCCTCGGCCGATTGGAATGCTGGGGCTTTGCCTTTCCTCTGGCTCGCGGTGGGCGACTAGCCTGCAACCTTCGCCTTATTGGTCGATGGCGGTGGAGGTTATTCGCGGCTCGGCTGCTTTAGACGACACACGCTGGGATCTCGCGCTGAGCGGTGTCTGCAACTTGAGCGCGGGCGAGCCCACTGGGGGCGGCCCGGGCACTCTCATATAGGGGGTGCATGAGAATGTCCTGCTATCCTGCGAGAAAAGCAAGTTGAAGCAAGAAAATAAAGCAACGAAGTAAAAGGGAGAAGCACGAGTAGCTTACCTCCCCCGGGCGGGACGAAGGCGAGGTTGTCCAGGTTCCAGCGCAGGTACGCGACCTCGAGGTTCTTCCCGGCGAAGAACTCGCACAAATACGCCTCATGGCCCCCCAGGCTAGGGGCGGTAGCTCGCCTCGCTGAGTTGCACTAGCGAGAAGGGGACGTTGTCGAAGTCCCCCTTGACGAATAAAATTTTCTTAAGCCAATTATGGCTCTTGTTGACAGTCTCGCGAACCTTGACGTGAGTGCTGGAAAAATAGGTGGTCCCGTCCTTATTCGCAATGAAGGAGAACAACTTGCGGAAGACCGCGAGGCTGAACTCAACCCGCTCCTCCCTCAAGAAGCAGACAAAACCGACCATGACTGCTACGGAGTTCGGGGTCATCTGGCCGAGGATGACCCCGAAATATTTCAGTATCTGCTGCACCTCCAGCCATAGCGGGAGCCGGAGGCCAGCCTCAAAGTGCGCCATCAGGATGACGAGCTCTCCCTCCAGGAGTTTGTTTATCTTTTCTCCCTCCCCAGGCCGCCTCGCCATAAAGCTTGGCGGTATGTAGTCGCTTATCGCCCCAAAGAGCTCGCCTTCGGAAATGATGGCGGGGGGGGGGGGGGGGGGAGTCATGCTCAGCGAAGGTCCACGCAAACTTGCCTTGCCCGTCCACATCGCCGCTGCTGCCGCCTATTTCGCAGAAAGCTCCCTAGGTGGGTGAGGAAGTCCTCGCAGGAAGCAGGCGAGTCGGGGTTCGCAAAGAGCAGGAAAGGAGAAAAGCTTAAATGCGGTGGATAAGCAAGGGCCAGCAGGGCCTATTTATAGAAGGAAAAAAGGCGGGAAAATCTTCCGTCGGCGGGAAAAGTGCTGATAGTAAAAATAAGGCCTGACAGTTCAACTTCTGAGCTCGCAGCTGCGTTACAAGGACCGTCCGATGGCCAATCGTGCCCGCCCGCGTCTGCACAAGAGGCGGGCGAGCTACGGCTCGCACCCGCCCTAAACCATAGGCGAACCGGGAGACTCGCAACCAGCGAGTTCTCGCCCCGCTCCCGCAAAGATCAGATTGGCGGGCTGGGCAAGCCGATTCAACGATCTCGCGCCCGCTTAAAGATGCGGTGGGCGAACAAGATGGCTTCATCCGTGCCCACCCAAAGAGAACTAGATAACAACACAATAAAAGTAACGTGCGGTAGAAATTAATCCCGTTGACGGGCGAGAGAAGTCTCAAATTATTACATACTATAAAATGTTCCAAGATGGGAAACCCTCCTAAGCGAGCTGGTTTAAAATGCGGATGTGGCCTGACCTGACGATAGACTGCGGGGAGGAGGTAGGCGGGTCAGTACTGGATCCAGTTCCACCGGCCCCGCCCCCGCGTCCCGGTCCGGGGCAGCACGCGAGGATAGTGGTAATTGCGAACCACCCCCAGCTCCTACTGCGCCAGGACAACTTGCTCCGTCGCATGCCTAAGCCGCTCCTCGGCTCGCGTAATATGCACGCCGGGGGAAGTAACCTCCTCCCCTTCAGTTGGGCGCCGCGCTCCCTCCAGAGCCGCGAGCCGTGCCTCCGTCCCAGTTTTATCTCAGTCAACCCTGTTAAAGATCTTACGTAGCAGCAGAGTATGCTTTTGAAACAACCGCATGACTTGTCTCTTCATCCCCATCGCGTCCGCCGGGTCGCCCAAATACTCTAAAACCCCCTCCGCGTCAGGGGGAGGTGAATATCCCTCGCTCATCTCGGTTTCAGAGGAGACCGCGTTGTAACCTGCAAAGAAAAGAGTCAGAGGGGACGAGCGAGAACAAAACAGGCACAAGCACGAGCTTACCAGGGGTCCGCAAGTCGCCCGCATGGCTTCATGCAAAGTGCATTCTCAGGTCCTTTTGGGTGGAAGGAATGACCGGTGCAACCTGCGTCATCAATCGGATGCCTCCGAGTCCGATCAACATGAATTGTCCCGTTGAAATGATGTTCAAGGAGAAGCCGAGCGTGGAACACCTTCAGATGTTTGGATCAGCCTGCTATGTTCACATCCCGGATGCTCAGAGGATCAAGCTTGATGCAAAGACAAGGAAGCTTGTCTTCGTAGGCTATGATGAGCAGAAGAAGGGCTGGAAGTGCATGGATCCTACGACCAGAAAGTTCTTTTTATCAAGAGATATTGTCTTTGATGAGCTGACGTCGTATGAAGGTGACACTGTTTAGCTGTAGGAGAGCAGGGTTGATGAAGGGCAAAAGGAAGCTGCTGAAGATCTTCAGGTGGAGCTGTCTGTATCACCAGGAGCTCCAAGTGTTTCAAGCTCTGGGGCAGAAGCTTCTGGTTCGGGAATCATGGGGAACGACGTTCCAAGTGTGCCAGGGAATGGAGTTGGTTCTGAAGAAACAGCGGAGGTGGTGAGCAATGAGCAGCCTCTTCGGAGATCGAAGAGGACCATCATGCCACTAGCTCGGTATTGCAAAGGAAACACGGTGAGCTTTGTCTCTTGTTTCTTCGCAGGCCCCCTGGATGAGCGGGAGCCTTCAAAGTTTAAGGAAGCCACTGGAGTCAAGGAGTGGGACGATGTTATGGATGAGGAGATGGCTGCCCTCAAGAAGAACGAAACTTTGGACTTGGTGCCCAAGGTTGATGGCGTTACTCCTGTAACTTGCAAGTGGGTCTACAAGCTGAAGAAGAAGGCAGATGGAAGCATTGAGCGATACAAGGCTCGTCTTGTAGCTCGAGGGTTTTCGTAACAGTACGACGAGGACTATGAGGAGACGTTCAGTCCTGTGGTGAAGATGACTTCAGTATGAGTCGTGATAGATTTGGAGGCTTGCCAGAGCTGGAAGATATGGCAGCTAGATGTAAAGAACACCTTTCTTTACGGGGAGATCGACAAGGACATCTTCATGGATCAGCCGTTTGGTTACGTATCTGTAGAACATCAGGACTATGTCTGCAAGCTCTAGAAAGCCCTTTATGGTTTGAAGCAGGCTCCTCTAGCCTGGTATGAGAAGATTGCAGAATACCTCTAGTTCTGCGGCTATCTTCCTTCAAATTTAGACTCAAGCCTGTTTGTCAAGAAGAAGGGGGAGCTTCTGATCCTGGTGTTGTTGTACGTGGATGACATGATCATCACGGGGAACTCCAAGGAGGAGGTAGCTAGGCTCAGGGCGGAGCTAACTTTAAGATTCGAGATGAAGGACTTGGGTGAGCTCCACCACTTCCTTGGACTCTAGGTGGAGAGGAAAGAAAGCGATATACTTGTGTCCCAGAAGGGCTATGCGGAACGAATCATTCAATGATTCAGCATGCAGGAGGGGAAGAATAACTCTACTCCATTTGATTCAGGCGTCAAATTTCGGCGTGATGAGGGTAGGATTCTTCCGGATCCTTTGGTGTTTCGGGCTCTAGTTGAGAGTCTTATCTACTTGATGATTACAAGGCCAGACATTGCTTACGCGGTTGGCCGAGTAAGTCGGTATATGGCGGAACCCAGGAAGCCTCATCTGATGGCAGCAAGGAACATCCTAAAGTACGTGGAGGCCACTTTTGATATGGGTCTCCTTTACAGGAGAGGCACGAGTTTTACTCTTCAAGGATACTCAGATGCTTTTATGGGGGAGATTCAGGCGACCGGAAGTCAACATCCGGTTATGTCTACACTTGTGGATCCGACAGTATCTCTTGGTGCAGTAAGAAGCAAGACTTGGTGTCCGTCTCCACTATGGAAGCAGAATACAAGGCTTTGGCCTTGGCAGCTCGGGAAGCCATCTGGCTTAGGAGACTAGTAGAGGACGCCTATGAATAAGTACGCGGTCCTACTATGTTGTGCGGTGACAATGAAAGTGCCCTGAAACTGGTGAATAATCCAGTTTGTCACGCACAGACCAAGTACATAGAGACTGAGCACCATTTCATTCGGGAGGTGTAGGAGGGATCTCTTATGGTGGAGCATGTGTAGAGTGAGGATAACATCGTGGACATTTTCACGAAGCTGTTGCCGAAGGTATTGTTTACACGGTTACGAGGACTGCTGGGCTTGATCACCACTTCTCACTTCAAGGGGGAGTGTTGAAAATTGTGAAGTGAAAGTGGAGGTTGATCGATCAGACCGCGCGGCCTGGGCAGACTGATGGTGTAGTCTGGGTTATCTGATGGTGCGGCCTGGGTGGACTGGTGGTGTGGCCTGGACGACCTGTTATTGCGACATTGTGATTGTGTTCTGTCAGTTCAGCCTGTTGTTTTGCGGTTGTCTGTTCCTTGAAGTAACCGAGCGGATTGGTGGTATATCCGCGAGAATGTGGCGGACTCTGTTCGAGTTCTCGGAGTCCGTTGTAGCGAACTGTGTTTGGAGATCGCGAGATCGGCTTTGGTCCATGCCCTTGATCTCTGGTGATGCGGTTGGTGATAATCGAGTTCATGTGGCAGACTGTCTTTGGAGCTGGCGATCTGGCTTCGTGTCCGCTGAGCTCGTGCCATGTGTTTGGTGGGTTGCTGGACTTGGTCACATTCCGTGACAAGTCCAGGGTATTCGCAGAGCCCGCGATGTTCGCTGGTTGACCGAGCGATCTGTGCATGTTGGTTGTGGACTCGTATGGCGGGCTGGTGCGGTGTTCACATGATGTGCAGGCTGGTGTTGTCTCCACGTGCAGCGTGCGGACTAGTGCAGTGTCCGCTAGGTTGCAGACTGGCTTCCTGACTTGGTGCCTGACAAATCGGCTGATGTCCGGCCTTGTCCTTGCAGACTCAGCGGATTGCGTTGTGCTAGCTGCGGGCTAGGGTCGTGTTTCTATCCACTAGGGCGGTGACCACACTCCTCATCCCGCCTATAAATAGGACCCCCGTCACTTCAACAGTAACTGAATAAACAGTAAGTTGAACACGGGTTAATTGCTGCGGTCTCGGTTTTCTAGTCCGCGTGGATTGAGAACGATTAACTGGTTGTTGTTTGCAGGTTGTGTAGCTAGCACTGTGAAGTCAGGAGTTTGGTTCTGATTGCGGTCAGGAAGCAGTAGAGCTTGCGATTACAATCGGCGGTTTGCAGCAGGTCGCACTTTGCGGCCAGCCAGTCTTCTCTCCAGCAATTGAAGTTCAAGTTCAATAACCTGTTCTCCGGTCGCGGCGGACTAGGCGGTCTGTTCTTTCAGTTCGACGGCGTTGTGCAGAGCAGTCGTCTTAGTAGAATAACGGGTAGTCCTCGGACTTCGCGGACTCCGTAGATCAGTGGTGCAGCAGCAGCGGCTTGGCGGTCTCAGCTGACTCGGGGGATTCAGCTGTCTTTGGGGTAGTCCGCCCGGCCTGAAGTTTCTTCTTTCTTGTATGCTTCTTTATTGTACTTGGGGAAATCATGTCTCTCCATGTATACCTAGTCTTGTAAAGTTGATAGTTGATAATACAAGATCTGTAGTTGCTCTCTGTTGTTTCTGATTACTTAGCTCAATTTATGGTTGGAGTGTTCCTACGCCTGGTTCCCGCTTTCCGCTTGATCAAGTGGTTAGCTTGATAGTTCTGAAAGTTTTTGCTTGGTACCAGAACTACCGGTTGATCAACTTGTGAGTTTTTCAACAGATTCCAAATAATCATTGTTCCCAAAAGCCCAAGGTTCGATTTGGAACAACTTATAACGATGAATAAGCTGATAATGAAAAATTAATGTTTGGATAGAGATTTTATAAAATAATGATATGAATAAACAGTACACTGTTTGGATAGTTTATCCATAAGTGTTTATCTAAAGTTTCATTCATTCATAAAAATCCGTTCATTTGTACGCATTTTTTCCGCCCGGACGGTTTTTTTTCACTCAGTCACATTTTTTTTGCCTAGGCGCGAATTTTTCAAATGACCGCGATATTCTCTCCCGGCCGCTATTTTTCGCCCGAACTCGATTTTTTTCACTTAGACATTTTTTTTCGCCCGGGCACAATTTTTTTTGCCCGGGCGCGATTTTTTCGCCCAGACGTGCTTTTTTCGCTTGAGCTCGTTTTTTCGCCAGATCGCGTATTTTTTCGCCCGGTCGCGGTTTTTTTTTCCGAACGCGGTTCTTTTTGCTTGGTCTCATTTTTTTGCCCGGGCACGATTTTTTCGCACGACCGTGATTTTTCGCCTGGCCGAATTTTTTCGCACGCCCGAGCGCTTTTTTTCCGCCCGGGCGCGTTTTTTTCGCCCGGGCACGTTTTTTCCCCGGGACGCGATTTTTCACCCGTGTGCAATTTTTTTCTCCCGAGCGCGTTTTTTCGACAAGGCGCGTTTTTTTTGCTCGGACGCGTTTTTTTCGCCCGGAAGCGTTTTTTTCGCCCGATCGCGAATTTTTTCGTCGGTCTCGATTTTTTCGCCCGAGAGGGATTTTTTCGCCCGGACGTGATTTTTTCGCTCAGACACGACTTTACGCCTGGGCCGACTTTTCGCCCGGGCCCGACTTCTTCGCCCGAGCGCAATTTTTTTGCTCGAGGCCGATTTTTGTGCCCGGGCAAAAGTTTTTCTCCCCGACACAATTTTTCGCCGGGGTGCGATTTTTTCGCTCGGGATAAAAACAAAAAACGCGTCCGGGCGAAAAAATCATGTCTGCGCGAAAATGCTCGCCTGTGCAAAAAATACACGTCCGAGCGAAAAATCGTGCATGGGCAAAAAAATCACTTCCCACCGCGCCTGGACAAAAAAACCACGTCTTGGAAAAAATCACTCCCGGGCAAAAAAACTGCACCTGGGCGAAAAAATCGCGCCCGGGATAAAAAATCGTGCTGGAGTGAAAAAATCGCGCCATGGCGAAAAAACTTAGACCGGGCGAAAATTCTCGCCAGCGCGAAAAAAACGCGTCTGGGCGAAAAAAACGCATCTGGGCGAAAAAAATCGCGGCTGGGCGAAAAAATCGCGTCCGAGCGAAAAAACGCGCCCCGGAGAAAAAATCGCGCCCAGGTGAAAAAACCGCGCCGGGGGACAAAATTCCGCCCGGACAAAAAATAGCGCGCCCGGGCGAAAAATATCTCCCACGGGCGAAAAAAACGCTCCCCGGCGAAAAAACGCGTCATGGCGAAAAGATCGCGCCCGAGCAAAAAGAACGCGCCCGGTTGAAAACATCGCACCAAAGTGAAAAAACCGAGCACTATCAAAAAATCGCGCCCGTGTGAAAGAATTTCTCCCGGTCGAAAAAATCACGCTCGGGTGAGAAATTTGCTCGCGGACAAGAAATTCACGCTCGGGTGAAAAAATAGTGCATGAGTGAAAAAATCGTGTCCGGATGAAAAAATCACATCCGGGCAAAAAAATCACGCATACTATTTTTTAAGAGATAAGCGCTTATGAGAAGTCATAAATTGAACCCGAATAGCTTATGAAAAATCAACTTATCATCAATTTTAAATTAAGTGATTTTATATAAGCTGCACAAACAAACAACTATAAAACTGCGTTTGCATTTAAATATTGATTGTTCATCAGCATAATCTGCTCCAAACAGAGCCTAAATTAGAAGCCTTTCACTCCAAAATAAAATAGCTTAGGTGGCGTTGGGTTCGGCTGATGGGCTGCGGTGCGATAAGGAGAAAACCGAGGTCTTCATATAGGCGATGTTTGGGACGGCTGATGGGCAAACCTCCGTTTCTTATTCTCAGCAATTTTTACCTATTTGTCAGACGCAGAAAATTCCTCCAGTCCAGCCGCGCATCTCCTCTCCCGAAATCGCACAGCAGCAGGTCGCAAATAGGGCAAGCAGACTTCCTCCATCTTCCACCCCCCGATCTCACTATGGTTGTAGATAGCTGACGGCCTGGAAGATGCATTTCACGTGGTCCAGACGCGTCGTGCCCTTCTTCAGCCGGTGCCCTTCTTCCTCGCATGCCCTTTTTCCCCGCAAGCAAGCCTCCCCACGAGTCTTCTTCCGCCTTCCTGCCATGGATGTTAAAATCAGAGGTTATAAACCCTAGCTTTGAGTATTCTCTCCTATCCGAAGGAAGAAGACTGTGAAAAGCCTATCATGGATGAGTATTCTCTCATATCCAAAACACTTTGATGATATCCTTTGGATTTTATGCCATGGTGATGAGTATTTTCTACTACTGTGTTTTTGTTCAGATGCTATTCGTTTTCAATTGCTTATTGTGACAAGTTGTTCGATATTGTTCTAGATCTGGGTTATAATTAATACTATTCATACTTCGAATTGTTCATCATGTTCCATGTTGGATTGCCTAACTGGACTTGTTCATCATGTTCCATGTGGGGACGAGATTGATCCTAAGTAGCTAGTTATGAAATTAATCACGATTAACCTAGCTTTATTTGCCTAATTGGAGCCAAAAAATAAATTGCTGGTACTTAAAAAATGTTGAAAAAAATAATCACTCAAAACTCCGTTTTGTTTCCAAAAAACTTTTTGAAAACTCAATTTTGCAAACTCAATTTCACCCAAACAGTATTTTAACAAGACTCCGTTTTCCAGAATCAGAATTTTTCTATCAGCAGTTTACCATCAACAACTTACCATCAGCAACAGCTCAACCAAACAGAGCCTTAGACTTGCATTATCCTTTTGTCGTAAGTTAACTTCTGTATATATGTGGGGCATAGATGAGCAGAGGCCAGAAAGTCATTGGTGTGTCTTTCTGCGTTTAAAGTCCTCAACTTTGATGGGGTTGAATCTTTCATAGTGAAGTCACAATGCTAAACTGCGAGAGCAAAGTTTAAAAAAACACTGTTTTAAGTGAGGCCTATTGAACATGTATCAAAATGGTAACTTAGGATAGGGCACATGATATTTTTCCAAAAATATCAATGCTCAACACAAAAAGGCTCCATCGTTCAATATAAGGACTTTTTAATAAGCTCATGAAAAGAGCCCATTAAGTTGGGCACAATAGCTTTATGTTAGTGGTAAGTAGCTTCCGCAATATTTAGACAACCTCCTAAGTATATTGATGTTTTAATAAGCCCATTGAAAAAACCCATTGAATTTGACCCATTAGTTTTAAGTTGTTATTGAAAAGCAGTTGATAAATAATAAAGAGTGGTGTTACAGACACATCAAATATGACTATGGACAACTGAAATTTACATGCAACCAAATTCAGGTACGTAAACACCAACCGGCTATGGACATACCAATTTTAAAAAGAGTCACTAGAAAAAAAACTTTTGTCATATTAAAATAATATGTTAAATAATCTCATACAAATAAAAAAAATATGTCCAAAAATACTAATAATAATAAAAAATCAAATAAATCCTAAATGAGTAGATCTTCAAAACTCAATTCATATATCCATTCCCTCGTCTTGCATTAAAATGAAATTGAGAATCTCTAAGCTTAATATGTACTCATGAAAATCCTCCTCGCTCTTATAATTCTCTTGGGTTAGATTTTTACAAGAAATGTTCACTCTATCCTATTTTTGTTTAGGAAGAAGATTGGTGGGTAAATGAATGAAGTATAGATCAAGAGGTACATTGATGCAAACCACCAAGACATCGTAAGTAAATACTGGTTGTTTGGTGAAATCGCGGGAGTAAAGGAGGGCGGCCTCCTGCTTAAGCTGCTCCTCGCACTGGAGAGGTCGGGAAGAAGCACTGGAGACATGGCGCCACCGCGATTCTCACCTCCTCTACCCTCGCTCAATTTACAATGTGATAAAGCTTGGAGAAATTATGGTACTCCTCTGATGCTGAGGTTGGACTCAGGATTAGATTACAATCACAAATTCATTTTGGACTTATTTAACTTTTTTTATTGTTATTATTTCTGACACGTTTTTTCTTGTATGAGACTGTTTAACATAATATTTTGTTATATCAAAAGACTTTTTTTTGTTGAAATTTTCTAATGAAATAAATTATTTTTAATAATTAGTTTTTCCATAACTTGTTAATGTGTAAATAATTAGATCTGATTATACATAAATTTTAACTATCCATAGCCAAAACTGATATACCGGTAAGGCGGTAACACCACTTTTTTTGGGTACGAATTTAAGTGTGGTCTATAATAATATAAGAACTAAAACTCTAGCTATGAATATACTTGTTCTTTATTTTAAAAATGGTTTATAGCCACTAATTTTTCGATAAGTATTAATTGTTTTCATTAATGAGATAAAGTATGGGCTGGGCCCACCATGCACTAGGTTACCGTGTGGCTTGGGCCTACCATGAACTAGGTTACCGTTTAGCGCAAGATCCCCAACACGGCACCCTAGGGTTTTTTTGAACAAACCAACAACTGCCACGTGGCCGAATATTGGTTCTCTATAAGCTGGTTGCTTGCAAGCAAGCAAGCCGTTATCTTTCGCCCAAATATGGAAACTGAAGGCGGGAATGACTCAAGGCGGTCATATTACCACTTATCCAGCAGGGGCGGATTCAGAGAAGGGCCCGAGGGTCACTAGCCTCTCATAATTTTTCAAAATATTTAGTGTATTTGATTTTTCTCGTCGAATCAATAAATTTTGACTACTTATATGTTAAAAATGATGGACAGATGAGTGAGAAATAGTTCTGACAAGATGAAAATGTTAAATAAAAATTTTTAAACAAATTTGATAACTGACCCACCATATTAAAATTTTTAGAACTCAGTGACGTATTCAAAAAAAGTTTTGTGCACCCTCATTATTAATTTATGCACCTCTATTATTAATTTTCTGGATCCATCACTATTACCTAGTGAAATTATTCAACTCCTGTCATTATTTCTTTGCTATTCCGTATTAAAAATTATTTAGTAAACTTCAAATAAAATAAATTGGATGTTAATAACAATGCCAATATTTAAGATGTTGCTAATGGACTACTCGTCCATCAGACTGCCATAGCCATCAGATTAAAAAAAATTGCGTCACCATATATTTTTTTTTTTATTTTTCGAGCTTTTCTCTCTCATAAAATCCACGATGACAGCTTTATTTTGATGGTGCTTGTTGCGGTTCACTCGAGATTCCTGTAAATTGGTTTGAATTATATCGTCTTAGTGCGGGAGCGGTCATGTAAACAGTTCATATAAGTTGAGACCACTGGCAAAGCAATTTTTTAACTTGAAAAGCCCCCAAAATGAGTGAAAAACCACATGGCCGTAATTGTGCTGGCCAAACTTCTACTATCTTCTTGTATGGTTACAAAGCTTTGGCAGAGAATTCAAGGGTGACTGGTCGCCTCACGTTACAGTTGTTGAGAAAGAGGGAGATGAGCTCCACGGGTGACAAGTCACCACTCGCGGAGCTAAGTTTTTCTTCTTGTGTTGTGGGGAGTGAATGACTCGTTGTGCTTTGGAGTCTTCGGTTGGTGCCCGAAAGCGGGAGCAGTGTGTACAACATGGTTTGGAGTGTTAATATATATTTGAACAATTAACGGATTGGGACGCTTAACGGGTCGGTTCGGATACACGGATATCTGATACCCTTAGATACTCATATGGTTTGTCTATTTATACTCACCTAGGTGCAAGAGATGAGGAATTTCACTTTGATTTTCATTCGGATGCTTCGAGCGACACTTTCATGAAGTCTGCAACAGGTGCTTGGAAGCGGGGGCGACACACTAGGTGTGATCTGGGATCTGCATCGATGCTTGGAAGCGGGAGGAGAGTGCTCTTCACGCCCTGGTATATACGGCTTAGAGGGTTCAGCGACGCGCTCTGCGCGCCATAATCTCTGTGGCTTTTCTCATGTTGCATTTAAGAGCGGATCCTGGGGGTGCGCTCCCCCTCCCTTCTCCAAGTATTTTGCAAACATTGATAACGAATTTGAATCGGTGTTTTCGAGGCAATGAATTTTGACTAATTACACGTCAAAACTGTGGACAAATAAGAGAAATGGCTCCGACAAAGTGGAAATGTTCAAACCAAAATTTAGTCAGAGGAAGACAATGCCCCCCCCCCCCCCCCCCCCCCCCCCCCCCCCCCCCCCCCCCCCCCCCCCCCCCCCTCCCCCCCCTCCCCCCACCCCCCTCCCCCCCCCCCCCCCCCCCCCCCCCCCCCCGTGTTGAATTTCCTTGATCAGCCACTGGTTGCCTTCAAAGGAGTTTGGAGCACATGACTTGTTGTCAACTGGAGGGCTCGTTGCTGAGTTGAGGGCATTAGGAACGCTGCACGCAGAATTCCTGTTGTGATGCGCACTGAACGTGCCTTGTTAGGGTGAAGTACATGTTGAGAACATATAGGAGGTGCTCCGCGTTCTTTGTAGAAAATCTTGGGTACTGCCAGTGTCGTACCGGAGCGAAGTGCGTACTCAGGAATAGTCTTGAGAGCGGGGCGAGTGGAGGATCGTTTGGGAGCGGAGCACCGAGCACGCAGAGGCGCGCAAAGGAGCAGTGTGTGTGCGGGTGCACTTTTGAGCGCAGCGCACAGAGGCGCGCTTTGGAGATGTGCACGTGGGGGCGCGCTTGGGAGCGGTGCACGTGGGGGCGTGCTGGGGAGTGGGGCACGCGACGCGGTGTGCACAAGGTGAAATTCCCATGGGGCGCTCAAAGACGTTCAGAGATCATGGAAGGATCTTCGAAGGCGCAAGGAGATCTTCGAGGGAACTCTCACGCACGTAGGAGAAAAGGTGCGAGAGAGAAAGATAATAAGAGAAAATCTAGGGAGAGGAAGATGCTTATGAGGTATTATTTATAGGTCTCAGAGATTGTTATTGTTGTTATGTGGCTGTCCATAGACTGTAACCACCATATTTATTATTTACATACCAGTGCTTTATAAATTATTACATGTATTTTTATGATATTTTGCTAAGCATAGGACGATATAATTTTGGCTATTCACACCCGCTCATAATGGGAGGTTATGTTGGTGGTTATGTTGGTGGATACGCGGGTGATTACCCGTACGTCAAACGATAAAGATTGTTTGAGCATGATTGGACGGTGAAGGACCGACCGGAGGCAAGGCCTAGCCGGTAATGGTCGACCGGTGGAGGGATTGGTCGGTGCCCGAGAAAGACAGCCTTATCCGGCCGCCGATGGAAGGCTGGGAGGCCAAGGGGCTGCCCAATCTGAACGACCAAGAGGTTGTTCGATTCGGGCGTTGCAGGGCCGGGCGGTCAAGGGGCTTCTCGACCAAGACGGCAAAGGGTGCCGCCTGATCTGGGCGGCCTTCAGGTGGCCATGGGGCCACCCGACCTAGGCGGCCAAGGGGCTGCCCGATCTGGGCGGCCAAGTGGCCACCCAATCCGAGCCGTCGGAGGGTTGGACTGCTAAGGGGCCGCCCGATCAAAGAGGCGGTGCTGCATACAGGAGCACGCAGCCGGGGCCACGCGATGGCATGTGCGCGGCCAGGTGGGGCCGCGTGTGGCCAGACGGGGCTGCACTCAAATGCGCGCTATCAGAGGCCGCACGTAGGTGCACCCTACGGGCAAGGGACACACGCTGGTGTACGCGGCATGGGCCGCGTGTAGGTGCATGCAACTGGGGGCCGCGTGCAATCCTGCGTGCGACTTAGCGGGGCCTCCCTAATGACGCGACCGGGGCACATGCCCATTTGCCCGTGTCCCCGATAGTTGCGAGCGGTTCTGGGATGAGTTGTCCTAGAATCACGGAAACTCAGTCTGCTGACTCTGTCCCGGCGAGCCGATCAAGGTCGCGCTTTTAAAGAAGGGCGCTGCTATCCGCACCGCAGTTTTGGCTATTCGCACCGCACTTTCTCCTAATTTTTTGTGCCTTTTGAAAATACGCCTTGTACATGCATTTTTAGGAAAAGTGTTCAACAAGAAAGTTGTAGATTTCGACGAGATCTACAACTTTCGTGTTGAACATTTTTCCTAAAAATGCATGTACAAGGCGTACTTGCTAAATACGTCCAGATTTCGCGTCTTTTTGGAAATACACTTCGCACATGCATTTTTAGGAAACGTGTTCAACACGAAAGTTGTAGATATCGTCGAGATCTACAACTTTCGTGTTGAACACTTTTCCTAAAAATGCATGCACATAGCTTATTTTCAAAATACACGAAAAATTAGGAGAAAGTGCGGTACGAATAGCCAAAACTGCGGTGCGAATAGCAGCGCCCTTAAAAAATCTTTGGCTTGACCTGACTTATTCTGGGGAAGCCCATCATCACTAAAGACTCAATTTAAGGCAACATACTGTACATACTCATATAAAGTAATTCTTGATTTTTTGAACTTAATCCATCTTTGTAAAACTTATATACCTACATGCCTTATGTATTTCCAAATCTAGCCCTATGGAGTTAAGTGTTGCGCCTAGGGTTGGTATATCAAACCGGCCCACGCCGGTCCGCCCATGCTGCCATGCTATGTTCAGTTCTGAATCCATACTCAAATTGGTGTCTTTTAATTGCGATTATTGATGTCATTAAAGCAATTAATGAACAAATTCTTTTTTCTATCATACTTATGTCTTTTGATATAAAAGTATTCATGATGCTATATTATTGATTTACTAAATATGTTAAAAGTGTTCCTCACCGATAGCAACACCAACACTCAAGCTTGTATCCCATTATGTTCGACTACATCGATCGTTGCCATTGTGCCATATTTTTAGTCACAATCTCACTAATGTGTAAATACATCGTGTCTTTTCTTATAATTTCATTCCAAGTTTTTATTGGTATACCCTCCCTCATTTAACATGTCTAGTGACTAAACTCTGACAGCATAACGGGTGCCTCTAATGATCTCCATTGTACGTGTTCAAACCATCTTAGTCAAGTTTCTCTCACCTTCTCTGCAATTGGTGTCACTCTTATCTTATACATGATACATTAATTCCTAATTTTTCCAGTCTCTTGTGTCCACACATTTGGCTAAGCATTCTTGTTGTGGGCCAACTCGATGCACTCTTGAATCGGTCGATGATTGAACCGTCCTAGCTCGAGAGCAGTCGAGCATGCACAAAGTCACAAAAAAAAAACTGATGCCTGACAAGAAGATTTTTTACGTGGAAAACCCAAGAAAATGAAAAAACATGTGGTCGGGTCTGTGTCGGCCAAATTTCCACTATCTTCTATATCTTACAAGTTTGTGTTGAGAACTCGAGGGCGACATGTCACTGTAAAAATTTATGAAGGAAGCCGGAAAGAAGTCGCAGGAACGCTCAACCACACTCAAAGTCAAGTAGAAATTAGAAGCAATAGCAGCACTTGAGTCTCCAATAGGAATTAATAATTTCTTTACAGAGCGATGTATATATTGAGAGACATGATTCACAATGTAGTCAAAGGAAACAGAATACCGCAACAAGAAGTAAATCGCACGGACAACAAGTTATAACCGCACAAGCTGCCTAACCGCAAGCTGAGTCAGCAAAAACCATTGAAGTCGTCTAATCGCAACTAGCCGCGCGGACTGCTTGTTATTGAAAGCTGAAGGACTTGAACAGAACCTGCTGATAGACTGGGCGAACTGCTGTGCTTAACTGCAACTCGGAGGAAGAGACTTCAAGTCGTAGAGACCGCGACCTGTTGTTATCCGCTGACTGTTATACATGAACTATTCCACACCAAGCTTCCACTAGTTGCCTAGCCGCCAGATGATAGCCGCACAGCCTGTACAAAGTCAACTTCTCTTAGTCGCACCAGTTAGAAAAACGTAACACAAGTTTTAAGCGTGAGCTGAGTTCTCATTATTCTCGGTGTTTATGACGAGCCGGGGGGGGGGGTCCTATTTATAGGCGAGGAAAGGAGTCTGATCACCACACCTAACGATAGGAAAACCGCCCGTCTGCCTACAACTAGCATCACGTATCCGCACAGTGAGGATACCAGCACTAGTCCGCCACTGATAACTTCTATCCGCAAGGGCAGAAAGAACGACCAATACGCATAGGCGGAAAGGACCAATCCGCCAGGCTGAGAATACCAACACCAATCCAACAAGGACGGTGAACACAACACTGACAGGCAGCTGGACACCGCCATTAGACCACCCTGCCTTGCGGACACAGCTCCCAGTCCGCACACACTTAAGCGTGCGACTAAAATATGGACCGTGCCTTGTTGAGTTGCCGAACTCGGCGAGCTCCAGAAGCAGTCCATACAATCAGGAGATCTCGATGAGCTAGACAATAACCGTGGACTTGTCACACGGGATAGTCCACAATGTAAGCGGACTCTGGCTATCAACCTGCTCGAGATGGCTCCAGCTAACTATGCGGTTAGTCAACACAGTCCGCACTAACCAGCAGCCTTCTTGAAATCCAGAGAACCTGAAGCTTCAAGCAAACTGTGCGGTCCCACCAACCAAACCGCCACAGCCTCGGTTAGAGAGTCTAACCACCCGGTTTCAACCCAGGGTGTTTGTTGTTCCAGACCTCAAGGGAGACTGACAATCCGCCAAAATCTATCTGCCAAAGGCTATCCGCTAGGCCGGCGGCAGGCTCTGCGGTCTGCACAATCAGACCGCCCACACTCCACCCTCACTTCAATAATTTTAACACTCCCCCTTGAAGTGGGAAGTGGAAATCTGCTCGATCAACCCTCGCAACCGAATAAACAGTCCCTTCAACAGTGGCTTCGTGAAGATGTATGTGATGTTATCTTGACTCTACATATACTCGACCATCAGAGACCCCTCCAACACCTTCTCCCAAACGAAGTGATGCTCGATCTCAATGTGCTTGTTCCGCGCGTGACAAATTGGATTGTTAACTAGTTTGAGAGCACTCTCATTGTCAGTGCGTAGAAAAGTAGGACTCTGCACCTTCTCATGGATGTCCTCCACTAATCGCCTGAGCCAGATGGCTTCCTGAGTTGCCCAAACTGAAGTCTTGTACTCTGCTTTCGTAGTGAAGACAGACACAAAATCCTGCTTCTTTCTACACTACTAAATGGCTGCCGTTCCGCAAAAGAAGACATATCCTGACTTCAACTTTCGATCATCAGAATCTCCCCTGTAATCAGCATCCGTGCAACCATGTAGTTTGAAGCTCGTGTCCCTCTTGTAAAAGAGGCCCATGTGCAAGGTGGACTTCACGTACTTCAGAATACTCTTAGTCGCCACTAGATGAGGCTTTCGCATCTCCGCCATATACGGACTTACACAGCATACAACATATGCAATATCTGGCCTGGTAATTGTTATATATATGAGACTCGCTACGAGAGCCCGAAACACCAAGGGATCAAAAAGAACCCTTCCCTCATCTCGTCGAAGTTTTAGACCGACCTCCAGAGGAGTAGAGTTATTCTTCCCCTCTCGCTTGTCAAACCACTTAATGATTCTCTTTGCATAGACCTTCTAGGAAATGAGCACACCACTCTTCTTACTCTCAAACTCGAGTCCAAGGAAATTATGGAGCTCCCCAAGATCCTTCATCTCAAACCTGATAGCCAGCTCAGCCCTGAGCTGGCTACCTCATCCTCTGAGTTCCTAGTAGAGATCATATCGTCAACATAAAGTATCACTAGAACTTGAAGCTCCCTCTTTTCTTAACAAAAAGACTTGAATCTGAGTCTGAAGAGAAGTATCTGCAGAATTGGTGGTATTCTGCGATCTTCTCTTACCACGTCAGAGGCGCCTACTTTAGACCATAGAGGGTCTTCTTCAGCTTCGAGACGTGTCCTGGATGATCTTCAGAAACATAACCAGATGGTTGCACCATAAAGATATCCTTGTCAATCTCGTCGTAAAGGAAAGCATTCTTTACGTCGAGTTGCTAAATATTCCATATTTGGCAAGCCGCCAAGGAGATCACCATCCGAATTGAAGTCATCTTAGCCACCAGACTGAACGTCTCTTTATAGTCCTCCAGTACTACTATGAGAACCCCCGAGCTATAATGCAAGCCTTGTACCGCTTCATGATATTGTCAGCCTACTTTTTCATCTTATAAATCCACTTGTATGTAACATGAGTGATTTCATCGATCTTGGGCACAAGATCTCAAGTCTCGTTCTTACTGAGGGCTGTCATCGATCTTGGGCACTTGATGTTGGCAGTATGTCAGTGGTAAATGAAGTTATAAGAAGTGGTTCTGCAAGATCTGAATGTGTGAGTTAGCAGCGATCGTGACTTTGTCTGCTCTTGTTCTGGACTGGGATGTGATGGGTAATCAAAGTTATGATTAATCTGCTTGAGTTCTTCCTTGTGTTCATGTTAGTTTTTTTGTTCTGTCCGATCTAGGCTGTGTGAGCTGTCACATTTCATGTTCTATACTTTTATTTGGGTGAATGGATATGAATTTTGGCTTCCTATAAGGATTCGGGTATAGACAGTGGCTTGATTGGGTGTTTACGAGGTCAAGAAATTGGTGTGTTGCAAGTATTTGGTGAATTGCCAGAACCAAATTCGGCTCTTGTGTGGGCAATTTGCGGCTTGTTGTTGGACTCGATCAGCGGGTCCTCAACAAATTGGTGCTCTCGTTGAGAGATATTTTCTACTCGGTGGAAACTCAAGAGGCTGTTGGGCTTATGTATCGAGAAGGCACCCCAAGATCTAACTGGGTCAGGTTGGAGCTATTTGAGGGGGACAGAAGGAGATCTTGACAGCGATAGAGGAGCTATGGATGACACTAACTCATCTGGCCACTGAAAATCAAAGGAGTAATGAAAGAGAGGGGATGATGAACCAAAGCAAGAAACACAACGCCACCTAAAGGGAAACTCAGGGTGACTTGGAGTCCGAGAGGTCGTTACCGGAGGACGAACCACACCAGACAGGAAGGAGGAGAGGAGGAAGGATTGTAGGAGGATAAGTGGTTATAGAAAGGTGGCTCAAGGAGATAGATTATTCTCGGCCTTCAATCCAAAGATCGAGCCATCACAGTTAGGATTACCACGGTGATGATATCGAGGGGTTTGAGGTGGAATTATCGGATCGTTAAAGAGGACCACACATAAGAGAGTACCATGCTGGGCTACGACAAGGTCAAGGAGGGCTTTGGCACTGAGATGGGGATTATGGAAGAGGGAGGTATTACCAGGACCAGAGAATGTGGAAGCCACATATTGACTTTCCCCGCTTCAGTGGAGGAGACCCCCATGAGTGGCTAGACAAGGCCGAATATTATTTCCACGTGTATGAAGTACCCCGAGGCGAAAGAGTGGGTGTGGTACGTTTTTTCCTTGATGAGAGATCTAATAAGTGGTGGAGGTGGCTCAAATTCAGGTTTGAGCAAGATGGAAGGCAGCTTGGTTGGACCGCTTTCGAATAAGAGTTTATGGAGCAATGATTCACTGGTGGCAAACCACCATGGCAGTTGACAAAGCTTAAACAAGAAAGTAAGGTACATGATTATATTGAAGAGTTCTGACGACTCCAAACCATGGCGTAGGGATGGTCGGAGGAGTCATTAATGGGGACCTTTCTTGATGGACTCAAACCATGGGTGTCTCGGGAGCTCAAGTTGAGACATCCACGAAGGCTACAAGAAGCCATGAAAATGGTGGAGATTTTTGAGGAAAGCTACCACACAGACAAACGCCCAATCAAGGATAAATCCGAAGAAAAATGGGAAAACCCACCATGGAAGAGAAAAGAGACCGCGAGAGATGTGACCAAAAGCAAAAAAGAGGTGAAGAGGCTAACCATAAAGGAAGTCCAGGAGCGCATTTCAAAGGCACTATGCTTCATGTGTGGGTGGAAGTGGAGCATGGAACACCGATGTAATACAGGCCAAGTGTTTCAAATAGTGGATACAAGTAATGATGAAGAAAATGAAGAAGCTACCCAAGAGGGGTCTGATAATGGGGAAGGTCGCCATGTGACAATGGGAAGTGACACAACAGAGTTTTCCCTCAATGCCATGTCGGGAGTGAGGACACCGACCATGATGAGGCTTATGTCATGGATAGGAAAGCATGAGGTTACACCGTTGTTGGATAGCAGGTCATCACAAGGAAAGTGGGGCTTAAAGGGGTGGCCGTGGAACCCTTTGAAGTGAGGGCAGCTAATGGAGAAAAGCTCAAATATGAGGTCGTGTGGGACGTGAAGCTTAATGTGCAAGGGGTGCAGATTTGTATGGATTTGCATGTTCTCATGATCGTGGGGTTAGACGTGGTGCTGGTAATGCTTGGTTGAGAAGCATTGCAAGGGTGTTGAATGATTATGAGGCCATGACCATGAAGTTCAAATTGGGCGGGAATAAGAGGTTGTGGAAAGGATTTACTCTCACCGAAATTCAACTGTGTGCAACCAATGTGAACAAGAGGCTTTGGAAGGGTGGTGTGAGTTGTTATGTTGTGGTCTTAGCAGGTGCAAACCAAGATAAGGCAGGTAGGAGGCAGGGAAAGGAGACCCTCGAAGAAAAATTGCAGAAGCTTCCCCCACCTATTCAGTGTGTAGTGGAGAATCATAAGCATGTGTTGGAGATGCAGTAGGGGTTGCCGCCTTTGCGTCCGTTCGATGATCAAATCGTGCTCCATGATGCAGCAAGACCTGTAAATGTACCTCCCTACTGATATGCTCATTTTCAGAAATAGGAGATATAACAACAAGTGGATGAGATGTTGACCCAAGGGTTGATACGAGCCAGTACAAGCCCATTCTCTCCTCGGTGTTGTTGCTAAGGAAGAAAGACGGTTCTTAGAGATTATATACGAACTACCGAGTCTTGAATGAAGCTACTATCTGATACGCCCGAAATAGATGTATATAATAGCGCAAGTGCACGTGACAAATCAAGTAATATAAAGTGAAAAAAGATTGTTCTCTCGGAGAAGTGACTAGTCTAGTGCTTGCAATACTAGTTCTTCCTTTTCTTTAAATTCAAGTGGATTAACTAGAATGAATTTTTGATGATGGAAATATTAAAAGAGAGTAATAATAAAACTAAATTACTAACGCCTATTTAGAAATTCTTTTACTAAGATGGAGAAGTAGTTTCGTACGTTGATTTCCTTTTCATATTGCGATGAATTTTAAAAGTGATCCTTCATGAATTGATTAGTTACTATCATGCAACGATTTGAAAATGAAAGTCATCATCTCTCGATCTCAGAAATTCGTTTACCATAATTCTCCTAGTTATCTCTAATTTAGGTAGAATGAGAGTAACTAAAGAACTCAAAATAATGTTGCTAGCACAAGACAAAATCTCTTTCTTTATGTTATGTCGAAATTTATGTTACACTTACGCCACTCCTCTCTTGAATCTTGCAGTATAGTATAAAGATGGAATTTTGGCTAAGGATTTACACGACTCATCTCTCGAATCTCGGCATGCAAAATAAAGAATTTAACCCTAAAATAACGTAACTCCTCTCTCGAATCTCGCTACGTAAGTTAGCCAAAGAACACTTGATTCAAAAATTAGACAAAATAACAACATAAATCTAACAAAGATATGTTTTCAATCAAACATAAAAGAGAAATTACAATCACCACATCACAATAAATCAAAGTACTCTCAACATATAAAACTAAGAAATTTAGTTCATGCTCGAAGGAAGAAACCACACAATAAGAAAAATCTTACTAGACATGCTTTTAGAAATGAAAACGCTGCAGGAATTTGAGTTCAGAATCCGCTTTAGAGCCTTCCTCCTCCTTGTTAAAGTGTTCAAACCCTAGCCATTCTTCTCCTTCTCCAAGATGATGGTTCTAAGATCTCTCTCACCCTCTTGAATTTCATATATCCCCATTAGGTATGAGATTCTCCTCTTAAAAATGAGCAGCCTCCTCCCAATAGATGCCTCATTCCATGTTTGAATTTGACGCAAAATTCAAAATTCGAATTTTAAATCCGCCCAGGACTTGTTATAACGGCTGAAATAGGTTTCTGTAACAACTACACAAATAAAATATAATTTCAGCTCTTACTTCTTCGGTTCGATTTCCACTGCATTCCTAATACGAAAAACATATGCAAAATAGCTTAATCAACTTTAAATAAAATAAATATGAATTTATGAATATTTATACTAAGTTAGATTATTTATTTTCATTTATCACAAATATTACACAAAAATAAGGAACTAGATAACTTCTTTTGAGAAGTTATCACACCTCCACACTTGAACTTTTGCTAGCCCCAAGCAAAGATAATTCATATCAATAGATTGGATGAAAATAGTATCAAGATGTAAATTCTAATAATCCTTCTTGAAAAATAAATTAATCAAGGCTTACTCAAGAAATTTGTTTTACTTAACTGATATGCTTATCAATCAAAAAATAAGAGCTCAATCATTCACAATTCCATTATTCCGATAAAAGATAAAGCTCAAATAAGTATCCTAGTGTGGTGCGTGTTTTTCTTTTAAAATAAATTATTCTCATGCAATTTTTCTCATTGAACCTTCGTATTTATTAGAAAGGATAAAAATAGGCTAAGCTTTCGATTTAGCCTCCACATGAATTAGTAGTTTAATTGAAAATAAGATACATTTTGACTTGGTTAGGAATTGATGGATACTTTGATACTAGAATGACATTCTTTAGTTAGTAGTCTTAATAACTCCCCATATTATGGGGTTTATCATATATATATATATGTGTGTGTGTGTGTGTGTGTGTGTGTGTGTGTGTGTGTCTATATATATATATTTTAAACATACTCTATTCATAGTATGGATCATTCCAAGTACAAGTGCATATATATAGGTCACATATCACTATGATGTTTAAATCTTTTTTTTGTTCTCACTTATTTCTATCATAGTTGGAATCATTCCAAGTATGCATTCACATATCTAGGCCGCATATCACTATAATACAAATTTTTCTCTCTTTTTTAGAATCATAGTTGAGATCATTCCAATTATTTATACATATACCTAGGCCACATATCACAATGACATTCAACCATTTTTTATATATAAAGAATAAACACCCACAAATGGTTAATTTACTAAGACACAACAAGTAGGAATATAGAGAAATTAAATATGAAGTAATGTGCATAAAATATTCAAACTCAAATGTTCTAGTACATGATTAAAATGGAATAACTACTGTTCATGTCTTGACTTACATTGTTGACTTAGTTCTTGTTCATCCCTTTCCGTTATTTTAGAAGTCAATATCAAAAAATTGTCTTGGAAGTAAATAAATTATTTGTGCATAAAATAAATGCTTAAGTGAGCTTTATCAAAAAAAATCTTACTAACTTCAAATTCACTAATTGAACTCTTTGGATTTTTCAGCCATAAAAATTAATTATCATTGAATATATCTAGAATAGCCTATTGATTAATTGAAATGAGAATTATGATCATTTAAATCATAGTTCAATAAATTATTCTGCATCCCAATGGTAGGGGTTATAATAGCCCCACCTCCACACTTAAGTCATGTGCTAGTCCCTAGCACAGATAACTTTTTGCCATGAAAATAATTCTAAAATGGTTTTCCAAATGTCATAAAAACATACAAACGAAGAGAATTGAAATGTAAATAACTTTCCTAAAATTGGAATGCCCGCAACTCTATCCAGTTGCTCTTAGTATGACCTTGGTTTCCTAGACTTTTACTGCCTTTTTTTTTCTGATTTCATCATAAAAGTTTTGAGCAGACCTGGAGACAAACCAATTCTAACCAAATTCCAAATTAATTTGCTCCATTTATATGCTAAATAAAAGTGCAGTGACAATATCATGCGATATGTTAGTATGCAAGTGTTTTAAACATTGTACCAAATAACCAAAATAAACAGGAGATAATAATGTACATATTGCATAACATAATATTCACTTATTTTGGCTGCATGGTTGTCATCAAATATCATCACTCAAAACAGAAACTTAGCATGATCATTATCAAAACTTTGCCATGACTTAATTATTTTTATTTTAAAAACTGAAGTCCAATTAATAATATACATTAATCAATAAACAGTAAGTTTAGTGCATCACAGATAGAATCCACAGTACATCCAAAGTGCATCACAGTTAGCATCCTAAAAATATTATCAAAATACAAATTGTAATGTTCTGGAATGTAGCCTCCAAGGTGTCACGCAAGAAAATATAAATCACCCAAAATATAGTTCAAACCAATAACATAGCCAAATGTAGTGTAGAACAAAATATAAAAAAATATAACCTACATCAAAATGTAATCATAACAGTACAAAAGGAAAGGTGGATAGACGGTAATCCTACTCCTCCTCCTCCTCCTCGTCTTCCGCATCCTTGTCATCTTCTTCGTCCTCGTCATCTTCTTCGTGCTCGTTTCATTGTCAAATTGTCCCAACATCCTAAAATTCGGCTTTGACACCGGGATCTTTGCTTTTTCCATAATCTTCCTCATGTTCGCATGATATCTTCAAATTGCTCCTTTTCATAAAGATGCTGACATCGCTGATAGGCTTTGATGTACTCAATATGCTCCATCAAAACATCGAGGTCGGAACCATGATCCGATATTGGAATCTCAATATGTATAGGGTCAGCTACTGGTATCCTTGAGGACTGAGCATCACCTCTCGACCTCCAACTACTCCCCCTCTCCTGGGCTCCCACAGTAACCTTGACATTGACTTGTACAACTATTTCATTAATGTGGTGCTTCACTGGTGTAACCATGTCCTCATTATCCTTTTCCACTCCAGCATTTAGACATAACTTTGTTATGAGGGTCGGAACCAACATTGTCGAGGCTTCTCCTCTCTAATTTTCTGTCGATGCTGTAAAGCAATGATCTTCCCTAGATCAAACTGAATTCCCTTTATAATACTGTATATCAAGGCTACTTTGTCCAGTGCAACACTATTCAGGTGTCGGGTGGGCATAATACTAGCATTAATAAATAGAAGTCACACCTTGGCCTCCCTAGTTAGACATGATGTCTTTAGTACTTTTTGTGTTTTACTCGCCCACTCCGATGTCAGTGTGCAACACACTGCGTCCGTTATTTCCTTAAGAGATATCTTAGTGAGAATTTCAGCGTAATCGGCATAGCCTTAATCCACCAAATTGAACATGTCACTAATCTTTTTTGTAGAAAAATTAACCTCCTTTCCTCTGACATTCACTTTCTCTCCCTCTACGCTGTTAGCATTTGCATAAAATTCGTAAACCATGGGGAGAACAGCCTCAGTCCTTGGGTGACAGAACGCCTCCCACTGGAGCGTTTGAATCCTCTCAGCATAAGTGACACTTCACGCCCTCTTTTTCATTTTGAATCCTCTTTCAAAGATGAAAGGGAGCGTTTTTAATGTTTGAAACCAATACCCAGCCGCGTCACTTGAAAACTTCACTGTATTTTCTCTAATAACCTCCTTCCCCTTCTTCTTTTGTTTATCTTTTCCCTTCGATGCCATGATCTAAATTAAGAACGATCAAATTGTAGAGATTCTACTCATCATTCAGTTATTTAAAATCAAAAACAGTGTAAATGGATACCTTAGGGTGTCAAAGTCTTGATCGTGTGGAACTTGCAGAGGTAGAAGTCCACCAGGAATGTTCCCAAATTCCTTCTCTCAATCAGCCATGATCCGCCGCTCACCTCCTCTCTTGATCGCTGCTTGCGCAGAGTAATGTGGTTTGACGGGGTTGATGGCGTCATCGCTTCTAATTGCAAAATCGCTCAGGGGTGCAAAGTTGCCCTTACTTCGAAACCACAGGGATAGGGTTTTGTTGCCGCCGCCTGGTTCGAGACTGCCAAAATGCAGAGTTGTTGCCACATGCTCCTCTCCCTCTCTCCTGATCTCAAGGCCGCCAGGATGTCCCTCTCTCCTGATAGCTAATCTCCGCTATGCTTTTGGAATCGCCGCTCCCTCTCTTGCCCTAAATCACAGGTTGGGGTTTTGGAAATTAGGGTTTTATTTGCAATTATTTAATTAGATGGATTAAGGAAATTTATTAAAATTGAACCGGTTTTGGAAATAAGTAATTGCAGATTAAAATATCAAAACAATCCTTAACTTAATTTAAATTAACCCAAATTGCCGGTGTGGATATTCATGCGTGCTGGTTTAGCCAAATCGGTGCTAGTAGGCTGCAGCGCCATTCTTAAGGCAAGCAGACAAACAAAAAACCTGATACAAACATTTTTAGGTTGTTGTAACAAATGTCATCTGCTTTACAAATTTTATTTTCCTTCAAATTTTTAAAGATTTTGCCTGAATTTTTCACTCCTCTAACATTTTCACTCCTAATACTTATTGAGCATAGTCAACTAGGGTCAAGTGGCTTCGCTTCCTCAAACACACATTTTTTTACTAAGAAAAACAAGCAAATATTTAATATTATAATTATTATTTATATATAATCTTATATTTATATATATATTCTATGATACGATGAGTTGCCTCCCACCAAGCGCCTCGTTTAAAACGTCTCGGCAGGGTGTTTTTCACTCTGATGTTCATCTAAAATTTATGACCATCGTCTCGCCCGGATCATTGTCCTCATAAAATTCCTTTAGTCTTTGTCCGTGCACTTTGAACTCAGACCCGTCGTTCTCATTATCAATCGTAACTACGTCATACAGATGCACTTCTTTCACTCGAAATGGCCCAGACCATCTAGATTTTAATTTTCCAGGGAATAATCTCAGTCTCGAATTATATAAAAGGACTAGTTGTCCTACTTTGAACTCTCGTTTCCTTAATCTAGCATCGTGTCATTTCTTAGTTCGTTCCTTGTATAGTTTAGCATTTTCATATGCATTAAATATGATATTTTCTGATTCATTAAGGTGAAAAAGTCTATTCTTCCCCACCTCCTGAAGGTCAAAATTTAATCTCTTTATAGCCCAATAAGTTCTATGCTCTAGCTCAACGAGAATATGGCTAGCTTTTCCATAAATCATTTTATAAGGGATTATGTCTATAAGAGTTTTGTATGCAGTCCTATACGCCCATAACGCATCATTCAATTTTTGTGACCAATAATCCTTGCGAGATGCACTCACCGTTTTCTCTAAAATTGACTCAATCTTTCTATTCGAAACTTCAACTAACCCATTAGTTTGAGGGTGGTAAGCAATGACAACTTTATATGTTACTCTGTATTTCGTTAACAATAATTTAAATTGTGAATTGCAAAAATGTGTCCCGCCGTCACTTATTATAACTCTCAGTGTACCGAATCTAGAGAAAATATTCGACTTTAGGAATTTAAGTACAACTTTGGCATCATTTTTCAGTGTGGCTATAGCTTCCACCCATCGAGAAACATAATCTTCAGCTAATAATCTGAATAGGTTCCCATTTGAATTCACAAATGGACCCATAAAGTTGATCCCCCCATACGTCAAACACTTCCACTTCTAAAATATTATTCAAAGGCATGCTAGCCCCTCGATTGATATTACCCACTCGTTGGCATCTATCACATTGCTTAGCAAACATATGAGCATCCTTGAACAATGTCCGCCAGTAAAAACTAGCCTCTAATACATTTATAGCGGTTCTTTCTCTCATAAAATATCCTCTGCAAGGAGATTTATGACATTTCTCTAAGATACTATGAACCTCTACTTCCCGTGCGCATCTACGGATCACTTGATCAACACAAATACTAAACAAATATGACGCATCACAAAGGTAAAATCTCACCTGGTGGAGAAATATTTTCCTTTGTTGATAGTCCATATCTGAGGGAAATACACATACCAAGGAATGCTACCCTGAGTGATAGCCAATATCTGTTCATTAGGAAAATTTTCACTGATCTCTATTTGTCGATTCTTTTCGCACTCTTGCTCTAAGCGTGATAAGTGATCTGCGATTAAGTTTTCAGCTTCTTCACGGTCTTTGATCTCAAGGTCAAATTCTTGTAGGAGGAGAACCCACCTAATAAGTCTAGGCTTCACATCCTTTTTGTCTACTAAGTACCAGATTGCTGCATGATCATTGTAAACTATAACCTTAAAATTTATCAAATAAGAACGGAAATTGTCAAAAGCAAAGACTACCGCTAGAAGTTCCTTTTCTGTGGTTGTATAGTTTGCATGGGCATTTATAAGCGTTTTACTCGCATAATAGATAGTGTGAAAGACCTTACTGTGCATTTGCCCTAACACGGCTCCCACTGCATAATTACTACCGTCACACATTAGAACAAACGGTAGTGACCAATCAGGTGCTTTAGCAACAGGAGAGGACACTAAATTCTTCTTTAACGTTTGGAATGCCTCTAAACACTTATCGTCAAAGATATAGGGGGTGTCTTTTTCGAGAAGATTACATAACGGTTTTGATATAATCCTTTATGAACCATTTATAAAATCTTGCATGTCCCAAGAAACTACGAATTCCCTTGACATTCGATGGTGAAGAGAGTTTCTCAATAACTTCAATCTTCGCTCGGCCGACTTCTAAACCCTTGCTAGAAATCTTATGACCTAAGACAATTCATTCTCGTACCATGAAATGACACTTCTCACAGTTTAAAACCAAGTTAGTATGGACACATCTATCCAAGACCTTCTTCAATACTTCTAAACAGTCATTAAATGATTGGCCAAATATAAAAAAAATCATCCATAAATATTTCAATTCATTCATCCATTAAGTCAGTGAAAATAGAAATCATACAACGTTGAAATGTAGTAGAGGCATTGCATAATCCAAATGACATTTTTCGGAATGCAAAAGTTCCATATGAGCATGTAAAAGTAGTTTTTCTTGATCTTTTGGTGCAATCATAATCTGATTGTAACCCGAGTATCTATCTAAGAAACAAAAATATTCGCTCCCTGCTAATCTATCTAGCATGTGGTCAAGGAATGGTAATGGAAAATGATCTTTCTTCGTTGATTTGTTTAATTTTCTGTAATCCATACAAATCCTTCACCTCATTACAGACCTAGTAGGTATTAATTCATTATTATCATTTTTCACAATAATTATACCTCCTTTCTTTGGTACACATTGTACCAGACTTACCCACTCACTATCCAAAATGGGATAGATAATACCCACATCGAGCCATTTAATTATTTCTTTCATTACTACTTCCTTCATTGAGGGACTAAGCCTACGTTGATGTTCTATTGACCTATTTGATTCATCTTATAGTAAGATCTTATGCATACGAATAGATGGGCTAATCCCCCTAATGTCGGCAAGAGTCCAGACCATAGCCCCCTTAAATTCTTGTAAAACTTCAATTAATTTTTGTTCATTTTCATGGTTTAAGGAAGCATTAGTCATGACCGGTAGGGTGTTATCTTTCTCAAGAAAAACATAATTTAAGTGTTCGGGCAGAGGTTTTAATTCTAACTAGAGGGGATCAAGAATATATGGTTTAATGGTTTTAATTTCACTTGATCTATGTAACACTTCAAATTTCCTATCAAATGGCAACCTCTCATATGAATCAAGAGCTTTAACACATTCTTCCATTTCTAAATCTTTGTCCCATTCTTCATTAGTTAAAATTTTTATAAGTTGTTGCTCTAAATCGCCCTTATCATGCATTAATTGGGTAGGCACCTATATTTCTTCAATAGAAGAACATTCCTACATATCATTCAGAAATTTAATAGCTTTAAGAATGTTGAATGTTACTTCTTCGTCGTTAACTCTCATTGTCAATTCTCCTTTTTGAACATCTACAAGTGTCCTTCCCGTCGCTAAAAATGATCGTCCTAGAATAATTGGTACATCTTTATCTTCACCCATGTCTAAGACCACGAAATCGGTCGAAAAAATAAAATTTTCTACCTTAACCAATACATATTCGACAATTCACTTAGGTAATGCTAAGGATCTATCGGCCAGTTGAAGAGTAAGAGATGTTGGACCAATCTATCCGAGATCTAATTTCGTATAAATAGATAATGACATTAAGTTTATACTAGCTCCAAAATCACATAATGCTCTTCCGGAAAATTTCACTCCTATTGAACATGGTATTGTAAAGCTTCCGAGATCCTTTAGTTTTGGGGGTAGTTTCTTATGTAGTATTACACTACATTCTTCCGTTAATACAACAATTTTTTTATCTACGAATTTTCTCTTCTTTAATAAAATATTTTTCATGCACTTAACATAGCTTGACATTTGTTCCAATACCTCGACAAATGGAATATTTATAGTTAACTTCTTGAAGATATCCATAAATTTCTGTAATTATTTGTCAAGCTTAGTCTTGGCTAGTCTAGTGGGAAACGGTGGTGGAGGATACATTATTTCTTTCTTCTTATTAATAGGTTGTTCAATTTCAACTACCTCCGAGTCCTTATTTTTTATAGCTTTTATTCTTGTGCGTCACTTATTTTAAATGCTTTCTCTCTTTTCTCCTCCTCCCTCACCTTTTTTAACAACTCATCCCCACTTGAGATTTCTACTCCACTCCTTAAGGCAATAGCTTTGCAATGGTTATTTTGTTCATCTCTTATTGGATACGTTGTAGTGTCAGAAGGTAATGAACCCATTAGCCTTTTGACTTAATGAATTTGCAAGTTGACCCAAGGTAGTCTCTAAAGATCTTAAGGAAGATTCAATACATATCATTCTAGATTCATTCTTTTGAAATACTCCTAAAATAAATTCATCAGTCAATTTTCTAGGATTCACTTGGTTATTGGGTTTGTATTTTGATTAAATCCGGGTGGTTGACTCATTCCTTAATTATTTTTTCATGAGAAATTTGGATGATTTCTCCACTCAGGATGATAATGATTTGCAAAACCCGGTGGTAATTATCTTTGTTATTCTCCCACATAATTTGCTTCATCGTCGATTTGATTAAGTTGTTCTACAGTGAGTGGGGCAGTAGGTGTAGGTGTAGATAAAGAGTCTAACATCTTATTTATCAAGTTAAATTGAGAAGTCATTTGCACGACCAAAGATGTGATTTGGTCCACTTGATAAACTCCAACCGGATTACTATTCACTTGCCTTTCATAAGCTTGGTAGTTATTTGATATAAGATCTTCTAATATAACATAAGCGTTTTCAGAATATTTCTTCAATAAAGAACCCCCAACGGCTCTGTCTACTAAAATCATAGTTGCGGTTTGTAACCCATTATAAAAATAGAAACTTGTTGGTGTTGTGCTAACCGGTGGTGCAGACATTTCCTTAATAGCTCTTTAAAACATTCACAAGCTTCATAAATAGTTTCCTCATGATTTTGCATAAACATAGTTATGTCCCTAATCAGTTTAGCAGTCTTCAAGGGTGAGAAATATTTATTTAAGAATTTGTCAACTAGCTGTTCTCATGTAGTGATGTAATCATGTGGTAATGAGTCTAACTAGTCCTTCGCTCTTCTCTCTAAAGAAAATGGAATTAACCTTAGTAGAATAGCTTCTTCAGATGCACCGTGAACCTTGAACATGTCGCATATTGATAAGAAAGTCCGTAAATGAGAATTTGCATTTTCATGATTGAGACCATCGAACTTATTATATTGTACTTGTTGCATAATTAAAGGGTCCATTTTAAAATTGTTGGCTTCAATAGCCGGTTAAGCTATACTTGAGTGCAAACCTCATCTATAAGATATGTTATAGTCTCGACATGTCATTCATGGAGCAGCAGGTTGAACATTTTGTTCAACTTGTCCTATATTATCATTCATGTTATCTTGTGTGTTATTATCCATCTCAGGATGAATAATATTGAGCATCCTAAAAGTTCTTCGATTTTGTCTACAAGTGCGTTCAATTTCCGAATTCAACGGTAATAACTCAATATCCCGATATCAGGACATGCACTAAACAAAATTTCAAATAGATAGATAAAAACAAAAACAAAATACTTGATCTCTAAATACTTAGGATTCACTAATATTGCAAGAAATAAACACTAAGTTTATAGTACTTCTCCGGCAACGGCGTCAAAAACTTGATATGCCCTAAATAGATGTATATAATAACACAAGTGCACGTGCCGAATCAAGTAATATAAAGTGAGAAAAGATCGTTCGCTCTGAAAAGTGACTAATCTAGTGCTTGCAAATACTAGTTCTACCTTTTCGTTAAATTCAAGTGGATTAACTAGAGCGAATTTTTGATGATGAAAATATTAAAAGAGAGCAATAATAAAACAAAATTACAAACGCTTATTTAGAAATTCTTTTACCAAGAAGGAGAAGCAGTTTCATATGTTGATTTTCTTTGCCTATTGTGATGTGTTTTAAAAGTGATCCTTCATGAATTGATTAATTACTATCCCGCAACGATTTGAAAATGGAAGTCATCATCTCTCGATCTCAGAAATCCGTTTACCATAATTCCCAAGTTATCTCTAACTTAGGTAAAATGAGAATAACATAAAGCACTCAAAATAATGTTGCTAACACAAGACCAAATCTCTTTCTTTATTTATACTATGTTGAAATTTATGCTACACTTACGTCACTCCTCTCTCGAATATTGTAGCACAGTATAAAGATAGAATTTTTGCTAAGGATTTACACGACTCGTCTCTCAAATCTCGTCGTGCAAAATAAAGGATTCAACCCTAAAATAACATAACTCCTCTCTCGAATCTCATTACATAAGTTAGCCGAAGAACACTTGATCCAAAAATTCCACAAAATAACAACATAAATTCAATAAAGATAGGTTTTCAATCAAACATAAAAGAGAAATTACAACCACCACATCACAAAAAATCAAAGTACTCTCAACGTACAAAACTAAGAAATTTAGTTCATGCTCGAAGAAAGAAACCGCACAATAAGAAAGATCTTACTAGACATGCTTTTAAAAATGAAAACGCTGCAGGAATTTGCGTTCAGAATACACTTTAGAGCCTTCTTCCTCCTTGTCAAAATGTTCAAACCCTAGATGTTTTTCTCCTTCTCCAAGATGATGGTTCTAAGATCTCTCTCTCTCCCTCTTAAATTTCATATATCCCCATTAGGTATGAGATTCCCCTGTTAAAAACGAGCTGCCCCATCCCAATAGATGCCTCCTTCCATGTTTGAATTTGGTGCAAAATTCGAAATTTGAATTTTAAATCTTCCCAGGACTTGTTATAACAACTGCACATGCAAAATATAATTCCATCTCTTACTTCTCCGATTCAATTTCCACAAAGTTCCTAATAAGAAAGACATGCAAAATAGCTTAATCAACCTTAAATAAAATAAATATGAATTTATGAATATTTATACTAATTTAAATTATTTCTTCTCATTTATCACAAATATTACGCAAAAATAAGAAACTAGATAACTTTTTTTGGGAAGTTATCACTGTCAAAGATCTTTTTCTCATTCCAATGATTGATGAAATGTTGGATGAGCTGCATGGTGCGATGGTGTTCACCAAGCTTGACTTAAGGGCTGGTTGTCACCAAATCAGGATGAAGGAGGAAGACGTGCACAAGACTACTTTTCAGACACATTCAGGGCATTACAAGTACTTGGTCATGTCGTTCGGATTGTGCAACTCTCCCTCCACATTCCAAGCAGCCATGAATGTCATATTCAAAACGTTTCTCCGCAAGTTTGTGTTGGCATTTTTTGATGACATCCTTGTGTATTCTACGTCCATGGAGGAGCACATTGGGCAACTCAAGGTTGTGTTGGGACTGCTGGAGCAACATCACTTCTTTATCAAGTTGTCGAAGTGTGAGTTCATTCAGAAGGAATTGGAATACTTGGGCCATATCATTTTTGAGGAGGGGGTGCAGGCGGATGCGGGGAAGATTAAGTCCATGGTGGATTGGCCCTTACCGGCCAACATTACTGCCTTGAGAGATTTTTTGGGGTTAACCGGCTACTATATGCATTTTGCGAAGTATTACTGGTTGATTGCCAAGCCATTGACCTCCATGTTGGGGAAAGAGATTCTTGAGTGGAATGATGGAGTAAGGAGAGCCATTGAAGAATTGAAGAGGGCAATGACTCAAACTCTGGTGCTTGCCTTACCAAATTTTGATAAACCTTTTGAAGTTTACACAGATGCTAGTGAGGAAGGTATATGGGTCGTGTTGGTGCAAGAGAAGAGGTCATTAGCTTTTGTCTCCAAAACATTGGGGACTATGAAGAAGGCTTGGAGCACGTATGCCCGTGAGATGCTAACGATCATACATGCAGTAAAGGTATGGTGACCCTATCTTTTGGGCCACAGATTCACCATTGTGACCGACCAACAACCATTGAGGAACCTATTGGAGCAGAAAATTGTCACCCAAGAGCAACAAAAGTTCATGATAAAATTGCTTGGATTTGAGTATGATATAGTCTACCAACCTGGAAAGAAGAACACGGTGGCTGATGCACTTTCTAGAAAGGAAGGGAGCCTGATGCTATAGACTGTTTATGATGAGATGGAGGCCGAACTTCAAGCTTTGAGTAGTATTGAGTGGGAAATCTGGGATAAATACGTGGGGTGGTCAAGCTTGACAAAAAAGCATTGGAGATTTGTGCCAAGTGAGAGAAATGGGAGGAAGGGGTGGAAGGCTACAATATGAGGGGGGGGGGGGGGGTTAATCTACTACAAAAGTGGTGTCTACGTGCCAAGAGTACTGATTCTATGCGAGGAGATTTTGGGTCGCTTCCATAACAGCAAGCAGGGAGGACATTTTGGGTGATTGCGAACTTATATCAAGGTGAAGCACATCTTTTATTGGGAAGGCTTGAAGAATGAGGTGAAGGAATAGGTTGCCCGATGTGACGTATGAAAAAAGATAAAGTACAAGTAAAGGGCTCCTATGGAGATGTTACAGCCGCTGCCAACCCCGACAAGGATTTGTGAAGAACTTTCCATGGACTTTGTAGAAGGCTTACCTACAAGTAAGGGATTCGATGTTATATTGGTGGTGGTGGATAGATTGAGCAAGGGGGATCATTTCATTCTTCTCCGGCACCCTTTCATGGTGAGTAGCGTGACCAAGATATTTGTGGAGAATGTGGTGAGGCTGCACGAAATACCAAGGTGCGTCATGATAGAGCGGGGTACGTTGTTCGTGAGTTCGTTTTGGCAAGAGATTTTCACTTTACAGGACAACAAGGTGAAGGCAAGTTCACCCTACCATCCCCAAACGGATGGATAAACGGACGTGATAAATAGAACCTTGGAGAAGTACCTACAGTGCTACTGTCATGAAGAACAAGCAAGATGAGAAGATTACTTACCATGGGTCGAGTATTGGTACAACACCTCGTGTCATGCTTCAATCGATACGAGTCCTTTTGAGGTGACTTATGGGAGGAGCCCGCCTAGGTTGAGCAATTATGAGAAGGGGACGGCCAAGGATGAAGAGGTGGAAAAGTAGTTACTAACCCGAAACGAGGTCCTTACTAAGGCGAAGAAGGCTTTACATAAGGCACAAGGGAGGATGAAGAAATACTATGATCAGGGGAGGAGAGACATAAGCTTCGAGTCGGGAGACTACATGTACCTCAAGTTACAACGTTACCGACAAAGGTCGTTGAAGAAAATTTTTAATGTCAAATTATCTCAAAGATATTATGGGCCCTTCAAGGTGTTGGAGCGCATGGGAGAGGTGGCATACAAACTTGAATTACCCGCTTCCTCTCTTTTGCATCTGGTGTTCCATGTCACCGCCTTGAAGAAGAAGATTGGAGAATCAGAGAAAGTGATGGAAGAGCTACTGAATTTTGGTGATGAATGGAACATGATGCTGAAGCCTAAAGAACCTCTCCGCTACCGGCAAGGAAAGAAGGGTAAAGATATATGGACAAAGGGCGTGGCAGGTGTTTGTACGTTGGCAAGGGTGGTCGTTGGAGGAGGCAACATGGGAGGGATATGAGAAAGTGAAGACTGTGTTTCCAAATCTCACCCTTGGGGACAAGGGAGTTCTTGAAGGAGAGGGGAATGATGAAATCCCGTTAAGGAGGAGCACTCAGGTTTGGAAACCAAGTCGACGATACAACTTTGGGAGCGCGTGTGCAGGCGGATCGGGCTCAGATGTGACCGAATCTTGTTTGAGTTTATGTTTGGATTGTTGTTCCTTTTGTTTTGGGATTTAGTTTTGTTTTTTGTTGTGGGTCAGGTTTTGTATGGGCTTGGGCCCAAGGGTATTTTGTGGATATCATGTTGAGAGGAGATTATGAGAAGGAGGGTTAGAATTTGGAGGGATATCGATCATTTTTGTGAAATTTCTGGAGTACTCTTGTGAGTTACTGTAACGGCGGACTGGGAAGATTACTACTGACGAGCATTGGCGTCGGTGCGCGTCGATCTGTCAGCATTCACTTGGGCTAGTAGTGGGTGTGTGCATCCCCGAGCTAGAGGTGCTTCTCGACAGATCTGGGCGGAGGAGTTAGTTTTGTTACTCTCCTAAAGGTTAAGTTGTTGTAGAGGTAATTTCTTATGGTTTTGCTGGATAGGAGTTGGCAGTGTGTCAGTTGTAAATGAAGTTATAAGAAGTGGTTCTGCAAGATCTGAATGTGTGAGTTAGCAGCGATCATGACTATGTCTGCTCTTGTTTTGGACTGGGTTGTGATGAGTAATCAAGTTTATGATTAATCTGTTTGAGTTCTTCCTTGTGTTCATGTTAGTTTTTTTGTTCTGTCCAGATTGGGCTGTGTGAGCCGTCACATTTCATGTTATGTACTTTTATTTGGGTGAATGAAGATGTCTTTTGGCTGCCTATAAGAATTTGAGTATAGACAGTGACTTGATTTGGTGTTCAGGGGGTCAAGAAATTGGTGTGCTGCAAGTATTTAGTGAATTGCCAAAACCAAATTCGTCTCTTGTGTGGGCAGTTTGCGGCTTGTTACTGGACTCGATCTGCGGGTCCTCAACATGTCACTTGACGAGATGGTAAACCGGTCGAAATGAATCGTCTTAGTCCGAGTGCGATCAGGCGCGCAGACAATCACAGTAAATTCGAAAAGCTGACAAAGAGACCTTTTTAATATGGAAAATCCGGAAATTGTGAAAAACCACGAGACTGGATTGATGCCGACCAAATTCGAATAATTCTTCAAGTGTTACAAGTTGCTACATTTTCGAGGGTGACATGTCACTGCTCGTCACAATGGGATTTAACGAAATGTTAAATCGATATTTGAAGTTCCCTTCGAAGGGGAGCTTCGAAGAGGGGAGAACTTCAAAGGCCGAAGGATATCTTCAAGTCGCCTTTGAAAGAGATCTTCGAAGGAAAGGGAAATCTTCAAAGGCCGATGAGGATCTTCAAAAGGAGATTCGAACGCCGAGGAAGATCTCTGAAAGATCTTTGAAGGAACTCTCACGGACGTTGAATGTAAGGTGTCTTAAAATGAATGTTCTTGACTCATTTTATAGCTTTTAACAGGGGCGGGTTGGTAATAACATCACCGTAACAGCCTAACTACCGAACAGATAAATCGCGTTTCTCAATCTGATGCACACAGATCGACATTTTGCGGATATGATGATTTTACCTCTCGTACAGTTCGGACAGGACCGGCTGCGATGATAATGGTAATGGAATGCCAACAGTCCTGCAATTATATCAATTATATCAATTATTTTTTTTAAATAAAATAAATTTTAAAATTACAAAAAATGATTATTATCAAGACAGTACATTAGCATAAGATGCCACGGTCCTTTGATTGCGTGATGAGTAGAATAATTAGCATAAGATGCTTTTGACGTTAAATATTTTGCATATGAAGTTTGTTGTCGCCTAATACACTTCACAAGAGATTCATGTCCCGGTTTTCTTGTATCTACACAATATAATAAGGCAATATTTTTATTTTATCCCACCTCTACAATAATAATAATTATTATTTTAAAATATATTCTTTTTAAAAGCAAGGAGAATTGCATCTATTTTGAAAATGGAGCAACCTTCTTTAGAGATGCTTAATTTTATGTTATAGATGGGTCCCCTAAAAATTTTCCAGTTAAAATGGACTGAAAAGACCAAACAAGTCGACCAGATCGAATGAGCCGCCCGCAGGGGCTGCGCTCGCTCGGACGACCTTAAAGCCGCCCTAAAGAGTACTCACCCCGCCAGCACACACATAGCTGTCACCGGGCACAAGCGCGCGCGCGCGTGTGTGTGTGTGGGGGGGGGGGGGTGCTTGTGTCGCATGCACACGCCGCTAGCGGGGTGCGCAACCAGCATCGCTCGCCATGTGCTTGGGGGTGCGACCCATGAGCACGACCGGACATGCCACCCCCCCCCCCCCCCCCCCCCCCCCCCCCCCCCCCCCCCCCCCCCCCCCCCCCCCCCCCCCCCCCGGGCTCCCTTGCATGCGTCCCTTGCACGTGCGTGCTCTCCCCTTGCATGCGTCCCTTGCGCGTGCGTGCACCGCACGTGCAAGCACTTACCGTCCGCCATCGTTGGGCAACTTACTCGTCCCGCCCAAACCGCATGGGGGGTATGTTCGTCATTCCGGGAAAATTAGTTACCTGTGTGACTGAAACAGAGCGACGTTATTCGTCCACTCAGGATTCAGCCTGACGCAATTACCAATGCATCCCTTCAAGAAAGCTATAGAGATCTGTGGTTTTTCGACGATGACGTGAGACTTAGATCGTTCCATCGTTTGGAATTCACTATGCTCTCTTTCTAGTCCGCTCATGCACAACACACTCGTGGACGCAGAACAGGCGTAGGAAAGTACTCAGAGGAGCGCACATGTTGAAGCTCTTGCGGATGCTCGTTTCAAGGCTTCGTGGACTCGAGTCATTTTCCTCCGCTTTTCTATACTAAAAGAATGTAATTGAGAGGTAACCGTTCACCCTCTGGGGAACTCAAACACCTGGAAACTAAATGATATAGTGAACTTTTTTCGCGGCACCAACCCGTCCATGTAGTCTTTCGCACTTTCCAGATTTTTCACGTTAAAACACATATGTGTCATTGTCGTTTGAATCTCTATCTTTTGACTATTTGCGCGTCCGATCCGACTTGATTTTCCTCCGGTCTGATTCTCCTGACCGGAGGAAAACCGGGGGACCCGCAAAGGTTTTAAATATTATGTATAAAAACTCATACCACAAAGACTAATATTATAAGAGTATTGTTAAGTGTAGATCAATTTTAACTACATGCTAATAACAAAAAATGTGAAATTATTTATATAATTATTTTATTTATCTTTTAAAATTACTAAGTGTAAACAAAAAAATAGTTTCCCCTCCTAAAGGGGTCCTCTCTGTAACGTCCGCTCGCCCTAGCTTGTTGGTTTAGTACGCTCGGGACAACCATTCATCAGATTGGTCAGGTTCCGGTTATCGGGTTGGAGCCTAAGCACCTCACCCCCTCCAGATATACACTCATTGACAGGTTGTTGGTGACCACAATCCCCCTTTGAAGAGGAAACACTAGTTAATGGGGTAGCACAAGAACTTCCTAAAAGGTCACACATCCTGAAACTACTCCCGTCTGAACATGCTTAACTATGAAGATTTTCCACTCCGCATTACCAATTGAGATAAAAGTGCACTTTTTATTGTAACGCCCCCTTGTCCCAACTCACTGGTTTAGTCCATTCGGAACAACCATCCACCGGACTGGTCAGGTTTCGGATACCGGGTTGCAGGAAAAGCATCCAACCCCTGTTGAAATTTCACGAGATGATTAGGGGATAGCTCTGATACCAAGTAAAAACTTTCAGAGCTATCAAGCTGCCAACTTGATCAAGCGGAAAGCGGGAACCAGGCGCCGGAACACTCCAACCATAAACTGAGCTCAATAAATCAGATGCAATAGAGGACAACAACAATGTCTTGTATTAATAACTATCTTCATTACAAGGCAAGACATACATGACGAGAGATGATTTCGCCAAGTAAAACAGCGAAGTAGAAAACAACAAATAAGCCGGGCGGACAAAAGCTCAAACCGAAGAGTCCACCGAGACCGCCGAGGTCGCCAAACCGCTGCTACACAAACTGATCTACGGAGTCCGCGAAAACCGCGGACAACCCGTTATTCTGCCGAACACCTTGTCCGCTCTCTGCAAGCCGCCTAACCGTAGAGGTTGCCTAGCTGGCAGAGACCGCGAACAAGAGCCGCTGTCGAACTGAAAGAACAGACCGCCTAAACCGCCGAGACGGGGGGGACATGTTTTTGAACTGGAATTACTGAAGGAGAGAAAACTGGCTGGCCACAAATGCGACCTGCTGCAAAATCGCTGATTGTTAACCGCAAGCTCCACTGATGTCACAACCCGCATTTCCCCAACGAGTCCATCGTATCAGAGTAAGAGGAACTACGTGTCATGATTCCACGTCGTGCAGGGGATAACTGCACACGCTCAGGCAAACCCTTGACGCTTACTTTCTTAGTTGAAATCCATCAGTTAAATGCACGAAAAATCATTTAGTTTGATGGCCGTATCCCTCGGCCTTATGGATCAAAACGTGTATTTGTACGCGGCGGAAAATATTTTCGTTTACTTATGACGATCTCCTATATGCATTCTAGATTTATAATATTATAAGAAATCATCCTTTTTACGTTGTTTGGAAAAGACTAGATTAGTTGGCCAAAACATGTTATGGATGTTATACAATAGTAGGGTTTTTAGCTTTGTAAAATAACTAAGGCAACATACCATAAAACAGTCCGCGGAATATCAGACTCCCGAACCTTTAGCTGCTGATAGCCCGAGCGGAGATCAATCTTCGAAAATACTGAACTGCCACGCAGGGCGTTACAACTGATCCCTAACTGCAGTCAGAACCAGACTCCTAGCTTCTTAGTGCTAGCCGCACAACCTGCAAACAACAAACCGGTTAAACCTTCTCAATCCGCGCGGATAGAAAATCTGAGGCCGCAACAATTAATCCACGCTCAACTTACTATTCATTCAGTTACTGTTGATGTGACATGGGGTCCTATTTATAGGCGCAAAGAGGAGTGTGGTCACCGCCCTAGAGGATAGAATCACCACCCCAGCTCGCAGCTAGCACCAAGCAGTCCGCCAAGTCTGCAAGGACAAGGCCGGACACCACCCAATCCGCCATGCACTAGGGCAAGAAGCCAGTCCGCAACTCGGTGGACACCGCACCAGTCCGCAAGCTGCAGCGGACACAGCACCAGCCCGCGCAGACTGCGAACAACGCACCAGCCCACAACACAAGTCCATGACCAACAGGCTCAAACCGCCAGGTCAACCAGCGGACATTACGGACACTACGATCAACCTGGACTTGTCACATATCGTGACCAAGTCCCAAACCGGAGAACGTTCGGTGCGAGCTCGGCGGACAAGAACACATTCCGCCAGCTTCCAAAGCAGTCCGCCAACACGCGAACTCCGAGGTTATCTCCTAACTGCTCCAATAGATCAAGGGCACGAGCCCATGCCGATCTCGCGAGCACCAATAACAGTCCACATAAAGCGGACTCTGCGAACTCAGTAGGAGTATGCCCCTCCCGCGGATACACCACCTATCCGTATGGTTACTTCAGGAACAACCAACAACAGAACCACTAGCCGAACAGGCTGATCACCATCACCAGGCCGCAACATCAGACCGCCCAGGCCGCACCACCAGTCCGCCAGACTATCCGCTCAGACCACATGGTCTGTCTGATCAACCTTCACTTTCACTTCACAATTTTCAACACTCCCCCTTGAAGTGATAAGTGGTGACCAAGCCCAGCAGTCCCCGTAACCGTGTAAACGACACCTTCGGCAGCGACTTCGTAAAGATGTCTGCGATATTGTCCTCACTACGCACATGCTCCATCATAAGCGATCTCTCCAACACCTTTTCTCGAATGAAGTGGTGCTCAATCTCTATATGTTTGGTTCGCACATGACAAACTGGATTATTAACCAATTTAAGGGTACTTTCATTATCACCGTAAAGCAGAGTTGGACAACGCACTTCTTCATAGACGTCGTCTACTAATCTCCCGAGCCAAATGGCTTCCCGAGCTGCCAAGTCTGAAGCTTTGTACTCTGCTTCCGTAGTAGAGACGAACACCGAGTCTTGTTTCTTGCTACACCAAGGGATACTGGTTGATCCACATGTGAAGACATAACCGGATGTTGACTTTCAGTCGTTTGAATCTCCCCCATAATCAGCATCCGAGTATCCTTACAGAGTAAAACCTGTGTCTCTACCATAAAGGAGACCCATATCAGAAGTGGACTTCACATATTTTATAATGTTCCTTGTCGCCATCAGATGATCCTTCCTGGGTTCCGTCATATACCAACTTACTCGGCCAACCTCATAAGCAATGTCTGGCCTTATAATCGTCAAGTAGATAAGACTCTCAACCAGAGCCCGAAACACTAAAGGATCTGGAATAATCCTCTCCTCATGCCGCCAAAGTTTGATGCCATAATCAAAAGGAGTAGAGATACTCTTCCCCTCCTGCATGTCGAATCACTGAACGATCCGTTCCACATAGCCTTTCTGGGACACGAGTATGTCGCTCTCTTTCTTCTCCACCTCGAGTCCAAGGAAATGGTGGAGCTCACCCAAGTCTTTCATCTCAAATCTTATAGCTAGCTCTGCCCTGAGCCTAGCTACCTCCTCCTTGGAGTTCCCTGTAATGATCATGACATCCACGTACAACAGCACCAAGAGCAGAAGCTCTCCCTTTTTCTTGACGAGCAAGCTCGAGTCTGAATTAGAAGCAAGATAATCGCAGAATTGGAAATATTCTGCGATCTTTCCATACTAGGCTTAAGGAGCCTGCTTCAAACCATAGAGGGCTTTCCGCAGCTTGCAGACGTAGTCCGGATGTTCTTCAGATACAAATCCCAGTGGCTGATCCATGAAGATGTCTTTGTCGATTTCCCCGTAAAGAAAGGCCTTCTTTACGTCTACCTGCCATATATTCCAGCCCTGACAAGCCGCCAATGCCATCACCACCCGAACTGAAGTCATCTTTGTCACGGGACTGGACATCTCCTCACAGTCTTCACCGTACTATTGTGAGAAACCTCGAGCTACAAGGCGCGCCTTGTACTGCTCGATGCTTCCATCCACCTTCTTCTTCAGCTTGTATACCCACTTGCAAGTCACAGGAATTACGCCATCAACCTTGGGCACAAGGTCACAGGTCTCATTCTTCTTGAGGGCAGCCATCTCCTCATCCATGACATTTTCTCACTCCTTGAATCCAGTAGCTTCATTAAAGCTAGAAGGTTCCCGCTCATCTAGGGGGCCTGCGAAGAAACAGGAGATAAAACTCACCGAGTTTCCTTCGCTATAGTGAGCTGGTGGCTTGATGGTCATCTTGGACCTCCGAAGAGTCGGCTCCTTGCTCATCACATCCGCTGCTTTTTCGAAACCAGCTCCATTCCCGGGTACACTTGGAGCATCGCTCCCACTACTTCCTAAACCAGAAGCCTCTGCCCTAGAGTTTGAAACAATTAGAGCTCCTGGTGATACAGGCAGCTCTATCTGAAGATCTTCAGCAGCCTTCTTCTGTCCTTCATCAGCCATGTTCTCTTGCAGCTCAACAGATCCACCTCCATACGATGTCAGTTCATCAAAGACAGCGTCTCTTGATACAACGAACTTCCTTATTGCCGGATCCATACACTTCCAACCCTCCTTTCGCTCATCATAGCCCACAAAGACGAGCTTCCTCATCTTTGCATCAAGCTTGGTCCTTAGAGCATCCGAGACATGTACGTAGCAGGTTGATCCAAACACTCAAAGGTGTTCTATGCTAGGATTCTCCTTGAACATCATCTCAACGGGATACTTCATGTTGATCGGACTCAGAGACATCCGATTGATGACATAAGTTGCGCAGACAATTCCTTCCGCCCAAAAGGACTTGGGAATACCCTTTGCATGAAGCCAGCACTTATAGGTTTCCATCAAATGACGAATCTTCCTCTCCGCTACTCCATTTTGTTGTGGAGTATGAGCACAAGTGAGCTCTCTCTGGATCACGTGCTTCCTGCAGAAGTTAGAGAACTCAGATGAAACAAACTCACCTCCGTTGTCTGATCTAAACTTCTTGATCTGTAAGCCGAGCTGGCCCTCCACCAGCTCCTTGAACTCCACAAACAATTGGAAAGAAGCTGAATTCTCATTCATGAAATACACTAAAGTGTATCTTGAATAGTCATCAACCAGTACCCGCATGTATCTGTTGCCTCCAAGACTAGCAGTGACAGTTGGCCCCATCAGATCACGATGGATACACTCCAATGGTGCTTTGCTCCTTGTTTATGACTTGTCAAATGGAAGACGATGAGCCTTTCCACACTGACACCACGCGCAAACATGGTCATCTCCGTAGGATGACAACTTCGACAAGCCTTTCACAAGGCTCCTCATCGCCATGACTTTTAGCTTGTCCATCCCAACATGCCCCAGCCTTTCATGTCAGATAACAACACTATCGCTGGCCCTCATCCGATTAACATAAGAGCTTATTGATAAAACAAACTAGTCTCTTACTCTTCTCCCTACATGTACAATATCAGCCTTTATCGCTGATACATTGCAGAAAAATTTCACTTCTGTTAGGCCAAACAGAATGTGATAGCCTGCGTCAACCACGTTGGTCACTGAGAAGAGGTTCTTCTTCATGCTAGGTATGTGATACACACTTCTTGGGCTCTATTTGGTTCGGCATTTTGCCTCTCCATTTGGTGCAAACGCCGCCGGAAGGCGGGTAAACAAATGAACTTTCGGCGGCGTTTGCTCCGTTTCCACCCGCCCGCCTTGAGAAACGCCCCAAAAAGCTCCGTTTAGAGAAGCCACCTCCACCCTCCGATTCGAACACTCCGTTTCCACCCTCCGGATCGACCCGCCACCGCCGAAACAAATGAAGCCTTAATGTGAGTGGACCTTGAGCACTATCCAAAGAGACTACACCCTCCTTCTCTATAGTATGAACAGAATCATCAGCTGTAATAATTGCTTCATTACCTAAGAACATTTGCTGCGATGAGAACTTCGACTCGTCTCCAGTGAGGTGATGACCACACCCCGAGTCAACTATTCAGTCATCTTGGTAGTCGACGGTGGAAAGAGCACGGACACATGTGCCCGTCATGAAAGCTCCTCCCCACCTGGCTTCCTCAGTACTGGAACTAGCTCCCTCCTTATCTACAACATGTCCAGGCTGTAGCTTGACCTTGCAGTCGCGTTTGAAGTGACCTGGCTGATTACACCTGTAGCACTTGAACTCCTTCTAGTTCTTCTTAGGAGCAATGCTCCTCTCTTGCTGATAGGAAGTTGAAGGCCCATCCTCAACAACAGTCTTCTTCTTCTTCTCCCATCTCTTCTTCTTCTTACTAGTGAAGAGAGCATCACTAACTCTTTCAGAGATAGTAAACCTGGCCATCTGCCTAGCCAGATTCTCCTACGATGCCAGCAGGTTCTCCAGCTCCAGCAAGGATGGCTGAGTAGCCCACCCTTGAACAGAAGTCACGAAGGCCACATATTCCTTCCGCAAACCGCGAATTATGTGCCTCTTTAACTTAGCTTCAGAAATGGGCTCATCAGGATCCAACGTTGATATCTCAGTGCACAGGTTCTTCATCTTAAGAAAGAACTTTGAGATGGGCAGATCACCTTGAGTTGCTTTAGCCAACTCATTCTCTAAGAACTGTAGCCGCACTATATTCTTCCTGTTGAACAGTCCATCAAAGGACGTCCAAACCTCAGAAGCAGGCTCATATCCTAAGATGTGATCAAATAGCTTAGGTGAGATAGCCCGCTTGAGAGCAAACTCTGCCTTTGCATTGGTCTTCCTCCAAGCTCTCACCTGTTCAGCAGTACCAGTTGCAGCAGTAACTTCTTGCTTGTCGTCACCACCGATAATTTCTCACAGCTCCTCACCCAGAAGATAGCTCTTCATACACGACTTCCACTTTTTAAAGTTAGTCGTTGTAAGAAGTTCAATATCAAGACCCCTTGCGTAACCACCATCCATTGCAACAACCACTGATTTAATAGCTTCTAGAAGCGTCGAGCACAACTGAGGTTGATCACTACTCAAGCCACTGTTCCCTCTAATATCATGTGAAAATTTCACATAATGATCCGGGGATAGCTCTGATACCAAGTAAAAACTTTTAGAGCTATTAAGGTGCCAACTTGATCAAGCGGAAAGCGAGAACTAGACGCAGGAACACTCCAAACACAAACTGTGCTCAATAAATCAGATACAATAGAGGGAAACAACAATTTCTTCTATTAACAACTATCTTCATTACAAGACAAGATATACATGAAGAGACATAATTTCGCCAAGTAAAACAGGGAAGTAGAAAACAAAAAACAAGCCGGGCGGACAGAAGCTCAGACCGCCGAGTCCGGCGAGATCGCTGAGGTCGCTAAACCGCTACTGCACCAACTAATCTACAGAGTCCGCGAAAACCACAGACAACTCGTTATTTTGCCTAACACCTTATCCGCTCTCTGCAAGTTGCCTAACCGCAGAGGTTGCCTAGCTGCTAGAGTCCGCGAACCAGAGCCGCTGCCGAACTGAAAAAACAGACCGCCTAGACCGTCGAGACCGGCAGACAGGTTATTGAATTGGAATTGATGAAGGAGAGAAAACTGGCTGGCCGCAAATGTGACTTGCGGCAAAATCACCGATTGTTAACTGCAAGCTCCACTGATCCCTGACCGCAGTTAGAACCAGACTCCAGACTTCTCAGTGCTAGCCGCACAACCTTCAAATAGCAAACCAGTTAAACCAGCTCAATCTGCGCGGACAGAAAATCGGAGGCCACAACAATTAACCCACGCTCAACTTACTGTTCATTCAGTTACTGTTGATGTGACAGGGGGTCCTATTTATAGGCGTGAAGAGTAGTGTGGTCACCGCCCTAGATGATAGAATCACCACCCCAGCTCGCAGTTAACACCAAACAGTCCGTCAAGTCCGCAAGGACAAGGCCAAACACCAGCCAATCCGCCATGCACCAGGGTAAGAAGCCAGTCCGCAACCCGGCGGACACCGCACCAGTCCGCACGCTGCAGCGGACACAGCACCAACCCGTACAACCTGCGAACAACGCACCAACCCGCAACACAAGTCCACGACCAAGAGGCTCAAACCGCCTGGTCAACCAACGGTCATTGCAGACACTGCGATCAACCTGGACTTGTCACAGATCGTGACCAAGTCCCAAACCGGAGAACGTTTGGCGCGAGCTCGGCGGACAAGAACACATGCCGCCAGCTCCCAAAGCAGTCCGCCAACACGCGAACTCCAAGGTTATCTCCTAACCACTCCAACAGATCAAGGGCACGAGCCAATGCCGATCTCGCGAGCACCAAGAACAGTCTGCTTCAAGCGGACTCCGCGAACTCAACAAGAGTTCGCCCCTCCCGCGGATACACCACCTATCCGCATGGTTACTTCAGGGAACAGCCAATATCAGAACCACTAGCTGAACAAGCTGATCGTCATCGCCAGGCCGCAACATCAGAACGCCCAGGCCGCACCACCAGTCCGCCAGACAGTCCGCTCAGGTCACGCGGACTGCCTGATCAACCCTCACTTTCACTTCACAATTTTCAACAACCCCTCTCTAGGTATACACTCACGGGTGGCTTGTTGGTGGTCACCGTCTTCCTTTGATGATGAAACTCAAGTTAAGGGGGTAGCACAAGAACTTCGGAGATCACTCATCCCGAAACTACCCTAGCCCAAGTACACTTAACTATGAAGTTTTTTCACTTCTCATCACCAATTGACTTGCAGTCTAGTCATCAAAACCCAATCAACCCGGTGGATGGTTTTCCCGAGCAGACTAAACTGGTGGGTTGGGGCAAGGAGACATTGCACTCTCATTGCCTTCGATCTGTCCATTGTAGCCAAACGCTGGGGGGGGGGGGGGAACTCTCACGTGAAGTCACTTTTGTTCAGATCTAATGACTGTTAACTAAAACTTCCTAAGCCTAGATGATAAAGAATCGACAATCACTTATCTATACACAGAACATGAAATAAGTGCAGGCCAGGAGGCATCCACCCAGCTTCTCCTATGAAAAGGGATGTGTGCAACAGATTTCTGCCCCTCGATGGAGGTAGATGTGAATGGCTCCGCTCAAGATAGTCTACTAAGGCTCATCGATGTGGAATGGCCTTATATAGTATCTCCAGCGTAGAGCCGTTACACTCTAGTGACACGTAACCCGTTAGGTCGTTCCGAGTCGGTCCTAACACACGCGGACATAAAATTAAATATTCTAACAATCTCCTCCTATGTCCGCGGTAAACCCGACGTCGGAAAGGGGTGGTGTGTGAAGTGTCCAACCGAATATGAAGCACTCACAACCGTGTCCATCACACTTGTCAAAACATATTGGACGTTAAGGAAAACAATTGTATGCGTGCATAAGAATAAAACAGAAAATCTCAGCAGCATCATAATAAAGTCTAAAGTACAATCACAGCACAGGTACCAGAACACCAAGTGTCTCATGACCAACTAAAGAGCAGGAAAGTCCAAACAAAACAAGTGAAAGCAAAGAGAGCTAAAAACCAGTGCTCTAAGCAGAAGAAAAACCAGTTTATACTCTAGAAATCAGAGTCCAGTAGGTCATCCTCATCTGGATCCCAACCGGCAAGTGCTCCTCCATCAGCAGCAGCTCCTGTAATTTCCAACAGAGAAGTTCATTTAGAATGAATTCAGCCTTGGAAAATGTACAAGTATCTAGTTCTACTTATTTGAACGTAGTACAGTATGAGTAAGCATGAGTAGAGTATCTAGGTTCTACCTCAGAATCTATTATCTATTTTCAAGAAAATGATGTTATGGACTTCTGGACACCGCAGCTGTATCTGTGTTCCTATGTGGAATGTCACGGTTACTGTTCTTCTAAAGTCAATTGGAACTCATCAAATGTGGAATGGAACCAATAAACAGAAGAGGAAGAGCCAAACCTAGTCGGATTGTGTTATCAAAAAGGGAATAACACTCTCCTCCTAGATAAGGAAGACGAACCCAGTGGAAGTTGTTAACATCAAATGTGGAATGAAACAACTCACCAGATTCGTACTCAGCAACCCCGAACATCAGCGGAGCACAACACGCTTGCTTTGACAAAGGAAAGTGGAAAAAATCAAAACATTAGGACTAAGGCTGAACTAAATCGCCTATCCTTGAACTAAGGCTGAACTTAAATCGCCTTGAGTCTCATTTCCCCCACTGTTTTGATTGATCGGTCTTTAGGCATTCCTTTCGTCAGTGGATCAGCCAGATTATCCTTCGATCGCACATCGATCAAAGTGATAATGCCTTGTTCTTTCAGATAATTCAGTAGAGCGTGTCTCAGTCGTACATGTCGCCTTTTAGTATTAAAAAGGACATTCTTCACGACTTGAACTGCTGCTTGATTATCACAATACAGGCTCAAAGAATTGACTTGAAGTCTAGACAAGGGAATGTCTAGAATCAAATTCCTGATCCAATCTGCCTCTTCGCCGGCTGAGGCTAAGGCAAACAACTCGGCTTCCATAGACGACAAAGCTATACATGTCTGTCTTTTGGATTTCCAAGTGACTGCAGCGCCACCCAAAATGAAAATAAATCCACTAGTGGACTTGCTGTTCCCAACTTCTGAACACCAGGAGGCATCAGAGTATCCTTCCAACGTAGGAGGGTAACCAGTGTAGCACAGAGCGTGGTCTTTAGTACCTTTCAGGTACCTCATCAGCCGATCGAGGGCATCCCAATGCTCTTTGCCTGGACTACTGGTAAAACGACTCAGCATGCTTACTGAGAAAGCAATGTCTGGTCTAGTGCAACTTGTGGCATACATGAGACTTCCAATGATCTTTGAGTACTTTACTTGATCAACACTGGTCCCTTCATTCGGACTCAACTTGACATTTGGATCGATTGGGGTTTCAACAGGCCGACAGTCTTTATAACCCCAGGTAGTGAGGATCTGCTCAATGTAATGAGCCTGACTTAGAGTGACACATCCCTTGTCTACTCTAACTTTCATACCTAGTAGGGTATCTACGGGACCAAGGTCCTTCATGTCAAATGCTTTCGCGAGAGCGGATTTGGTATCCCTCACTGCGACAAGATCTGATCCCAGAATCAACATGTCATCCACATATAGGCATATGATGACTGTTTGATTTGCCATCGAGCGGTAGTAGAGGCACTTATCTGAGAGACTGGACTGAAATCCAACGCTCTTTACCACTTGATCAAATTTAATGTGCCACATCTTAGGTGCTTGTTTAAGCTCATAGATCGATTTATCAAGCTTGCACACTTTGTCTCTTAGATCCTTATGCACATAACCTTCAGGTTGTGCCATATAGATCTCTTCATCAAGCTCTCCATTTAAGAAGGCTGTTTTTACATCCATCTGATGAACTATAAAGTTCTCGATAGAAGCTATGGCAAGAAGAATCCTAATAGTGGACAGTGACACACAGGTGAATAGACGTCAAAATAGTCAATTCCCCCTGTTGTTTATAACCCTTAGCTACTAGACGTGCTTTATATCTGGCTATAGACCCATCACTGTGCAATTTCTTCTTCAGTACCCACTTGCATCCTAAGACTTTAGCTCCTTTCGGCAGGTCAACTAGATGCCAAGTGTTGTTTTGTAGCAGCGAGTTCATCTCATCATCGATGGCTTCTGCCCACATTAACGCATCTCTAGATTGCATTGCTTCCTGTAGGAGAATGGATCATCCTCTAAGTGGTAGGTGACGAAATTCTCACCAAAATCCTTAGGGATTCTGTCTCTTGTAGATACTCTAAGAGGAATAGCTTCCACCTGTAGAGGTTGGGGAGCAGTGCCAGAGGGGCCGGCTTCAGATTCTACAGTAGATTCTGAAATCATCTCAGTAGACCGGGGACGGTCAAGCCATGATCTTTGATAAATTTGTGTTCAAAGAAAATAGCATCTCTAGATTCTATCACTGTATTAGTGGATAGATCCAGAAACCTGTCAGCTGCACTGTCTTCTGCACTACCTAGATAAACGCAGGTCGTTGTTCTAGGTCCCACCTTTGGTCTCTTAAGGTCTTGTATCCTCACATAAGCGATACAACCCCAAGTCTTTAGAGTGTCATATCTACAAGGATGGCCATGCCACAACTCATATGGAGTAGAGTTGAGCTTTGAGTGAGGCACTCGATTTAGAATGTGATTTGCAGTCAGAACTGCTTCCCCCCAAAAGGAATTAGGCATGCTAGCTGTGAGGAGCATAGAGTTCAACATTTCTGTTAAAGTTCTATTCTTACGCTCAGCAACACCATTCGACTGGGGTGAGTAAGGAGCTGTGGTTTCTAGGATTATACCCTCAGAGGCACAAAAGTCCTTAAACCAGTTGCAGTGTACTCTCCTCCTCGATCACTTCTAAGTCTCTTAATCTTTAGATTCAATTGATTTTCTACCCGAGATTTGAAGATCTTAAAGGTCTCGAATGTCTCATCTTTCGACTTCAATAGGTAAACATGACAATATCTGGAAAAATCGTCGATGAAAGTAATTAGATACTTCCTTCCCCCTCTAGTGGCGTGACTACGAAAGTCACAGAGGTCGGAATGTATCAACTCCAGAAGTTGTGTGCTCCTAGAAACTGTCTTGTAAGGGTTTCTAGTGATTTTAGTCTGGGCACAAACCTCACACCTATCAAATTGAATAGAAAGATCTAATGGAATGTTTTGACTTTTAGCTAGATCTCGCATTTTCTTATAGTGTATATGTCCAAGTCTATTGTGTAATAACTTTGGATCAATCAGAGTTGAACTCACTTGATTTATGCACTCGTTATCTAGGCTAAGTCTATACATACCATTGATCAGGTAAGCGCAACCAAAATAGTGAGAATTAACAGTTAATGTCATTCTACCGTTCACGGTTGTGAAAGACATTCCAGCTCTATCAAGCAAACTCATAGAAATCAAATTCTTAGTTAAATTAGGAACAACTTTAACATTTTGCAAAATTAAAGTTTTACCTGAAGAGAGCACAAGCTCTGCAGTCCCAGCGTGAGTAACATCAGTCGCTCCTCCATTGCAGTTCTCGACTCTGTCCTTGACCGCTGTCACCTTAGAAAGAAGACTCCTGTCATTTGTGACGTGACAGGTAGCACCACTGTCCAGCCACCACTCAGAAGACGCACTGCGGTGACTACTCCCAATCATAGCCACGAAGGACTTAGGATCGGAGTTGTCGACCACCATGTGCGCCACATTTTGTGGGACATCCTCCTTTACCTTTTTCGGACCCCTGCATTCAGCAGCCCAGTGACCCCATTTGCCGCAGTTGTGGCACTTGCCCTTCTTCCTTTTGAGAGAAGGCTTTTTGACCGCCAACGGTGCTGGAGTGTCACGCTTGGATGCCGGGGGCTTCCGAGAAGGCTTACTGGGACGTGAAACGAAGTTGACAGCCTGTGAAGGCTGCGCAACCTGCTCCAAACTCTTCCCAGCAATATTCTGGTCTTCAATATGGATGAACCTTTTGAGTTCGTCCAAACTGATCTTCTCTTTCAGTCGGTGCATCTCGGTCTTGAAAAAGAGCCATTCAGGAGGCAGTTTACTCAGGATCATATACACAAAGAGGCTGTCGTCCATCTTCGAATGATCATCATCCAGCATCTGACGAAGGTTTACCAGCTCCAAAAGTTGAGAAGTGATAGGCACGTCCGCTTTGAATCTGAAGTTGAAGAAACTTCTCTCCAATGACGACTTTGACAATCCTTCCTCCTTCTGGAAATGCGCATTCAGTCGATCCCATATTTCCATTGCAGATTTGTATGCGTGTAGGTCAACGCAAGCCGGGATTCAGAGAATTAACCAAGTATTCCCTGCAGAAATCTTCATCCTTGTTCCACTGGTACTCGTCCACGTCCTCGACGGTAGAAGCAAAAATCGCTCTGAACGGTATAGAATATCTCGCGTTCCTTCATTCCTAGTTGGACTTGAATTTTCCAACTGAGAAAGTCGGAGGCGTCGAACGATTTGCAGTTTTATAGTGTCGAGCGCGCTTTTCTTCGACATAGTTCTAGATTTAAAAACAGAAATAAATGCTAGAACGGGTTCACCTGAGCCGTGCGAAGACGAGACCAAACCTTCGGACCAATCCAGAAATAATGGTGTTTGTTCTCCAAATAGCACCAAGGAGATGAGATTGCTACTCCACTCCGCTGAACACAATCGCCCAAGATAGATATGGATTGCAAACTTCCACTGAGAATCAGTAGAGATCCAAGGAAACCTCACAACCTCGGCGACAGTAAATGGCAGGAGCAATATGAAATGTGCAAGTCTTCCCTCCCAAAAAACCTTCTGACCAAATTCCTCCACTAGCTAGGAAAGTCAAAAAATGCTAGTGATTTGGATGTTCTCTCCTGATTCTAGCAACAGTCCCTTTTTTCAATCTATGAAGAGATTCCTGCCTAAAACTTGGAAGCAACAGTGCATCCAAGTCGTGAAGAAAAGTACAGAGATGGAAATCCAAGTAGCCGGGAGTGCTGGAATCTGGCACGATCGATCGGGGACAACCTCACGACGGAGGAAGTGCAGGCGAAATAGCAGATCGGAGAAGCAGATGACGCCGGAAATCGGGCAGCGGCGGCTTATTTCGGTGATCTGAAGAGAAACATCCAGCCCCCTCTTTCTGATCAAGAAACGAGACAGAACAGGGACGGGAATCCCTTTTCCAGATCTATGATGGCAGCTGCAGATCTGCTTTCTTCTCTGCTGGAGCAGGAGATCTCGAGCGACGCGACGGGGAAGGATGACTCTTCCGGCGATTTCTTTACTCCAGGCGGCGCAGCGCAACGCACGGATCCGTAAACGGCCGGATCTGCACGGAATCAGCCGGATCTGCACGAAGGGGTAGATCGACGCTGGTACTAGCGGCTTTCCTCCCGATCCCGTGACCTAGATCGGCAATCTTGTGCGTGAACAGCGGCTCTATCTCGATCCGATCCGGCGACGGGATTCCTCCAAGCGGCGAACGTCGGGGCCAGAGAGCGGATGATCAGAGAAAAATTCCGATCGGGTTGCTGAAGCGGCGGAAGAATCGGGAGCGGACGGGAGAGCGGAAACCTAACCGAAAATATCTTGAGAATGTGAATGGCTCCGCTCAAGATAGTCTACTAAGGCTCATCGATGTGGAATGGCCTTATATAGTATCTCCAGCGTAGAGCCGTTACACTCTAGTGACACGTAACCCGTTAGGTCGTTCCGAGTCGGTCCTAACACACGCGGACATAAAATTAAATATTCTAACAGTAGAGACTCTTGCAAAATGCTCAAGGTTTTCTGGACGACGGCTCTTCTACCATTGTGGAGGATGTAGTGGCCGAACATATACAAGCCAACCTCGAGTCTCCTTATTACTCTGGTGATATTTAGATGTGAACTCCCTGAATACAAATGCCCCACTAGGCACTTTTGCCTAATATCCCACTGACATTCAATCCACAGTAACTATCAACGATATTTCCTAGCAATAGAATGCAAGGGTACCTATTTTGTACTCCATTTTAAACACGGTAGTGTAGGAATCGTTCGATGGGCCTTTTAAAAGAATACTTTGTTTGTTTTTTTTAATTTTTTTTTGGCTGACGGCTGACGTTGAATTTAAAGTTGGTTGCTTGGATCTCACATGCTCTCAAACAAGGGAACACTACCCGCACGTAAAAATTACTCATCAAGTTGGGCATACAGTTCTGATAGTTGGCCACATTGAATATGATGAAGCAAGATATCCAGCTAGAAGTTGTATCAGTGGTGACATGCAAGCATGAATTATGTATACGAACCTATAGTTCAAATATTAAGAAGAGTAAAATTGTAGTCTCGAGTTATTTGATTCTTAGGCTGCGCCTGACGCAGCTTATCACAACTTATTTGTTCCGATGAGATCGGACAAAATATCATTGTCATAAAATATATATTTGGTATAACAAATATTACAAAAAGAAAAAATATTTGAGACATTAGTTTTTTATAAGATAATGACAAACAAGCCACGCCAAATATATACAACCTTAGTTGATCATGATTTGCACGCAACACAAAATAATTTCCACAAAAAATGCCGCCAACTACCACGAATCCATAATGACTATGCTACCCTTCGGTAAGCTAACCGGAGTACGGTAACTCTAACGGCGTAAACAGTGGTAAACAAACCGTGCGGCAGATTCCTATATAATCCTGCAAAACTGGAAGGCGAGCACTGCGCTCTTCTGCTTCCTGCATTTGCGAAGTGTTTCCTCTTCGATCGGTGAGCTGAAATTCCTCAGTCTCCAATGCGTTCTTGAGTTTTCGATTAATTTCCGATTGTTCCCTTGCTTCAGTTTTTTTCAAGATTTTCTCAGAGATTTCTTTTTTTGAATCCCTAGTTTTCGATGGGAAATGCACGCGTGAATCCGTCGGTGTTTCTTCTTCTAGCGATCGCCCTTCTCCTTCTTCTACTTCCGTCTTCAGCGGAAGGACTGGTGAGGGTTGCGCTGAAGAAGTTGCCGCTGGATGGGCGCAGAGGTGCTTCCTCAAGGCTTGGTGAAGCGACGCCCCTAAAGTTTAGAGGGTTTGGAATCAGGGGATCGGTTAAGGATGGATCAGATCAGGAGATTGTAGGATTGAGTAACTACATGAATGCACAGTACTACGGAGAGATCAGCATCGGCACACCTCCGCAGAAGTTCGCCGCGATATTCGACACGGGAAGCTCGAATCTCTGGGTTCCGTCGGCAAAATGCTTCACTTCGGTGAGTTCAATTTCCATTTGAGCGCGTGATAGCTTCGAAATTCAATTATTTGTAGAATCGTTCGAAGGAATGTCACGGCCTTGACTCCGTTTGACACGGTCGATAGTGATTGAAGTTTCTTAGATGGACATTAGCGAATGACAATTTAATTCTGTGTTCATTACCGCCACCACCGCACAAAACTGAGCCTAAAGCTTCCTTTGGGGGGACTTACTTTCACCGGTAAACGGTTACGACCGCATGAACTGGGCTTTAATTAAGATGTGGATCATGCGGTTATGGCCGCTTGACCAGTGAAAATAAGTCCCCAAACGAAGCCTAAATCTGTAATTTGATGAATAATCTATTGCTATTATTGTTAAACAGCTCAATCGTAGTTCGATGCTAATGTGCAATTCTGATGAACGGATTTTTGACATTCTGTTATTTCACAATATGCAGGTTGCTTGCTTTTTTCATTCTAAATATCACTCGCGGAGATCAAGCACCTACATTGAAAACGGTTCGTTTTTCTCGGGATTTTTAGCACAACACATTCTCCAGTTGGGAGTTTTTTTTTGCACGTTGACACATTGTACATATAATTTTAATTTTTTATATTTTACACCCTCTTGATTGAATATTTAGGATACAATATGTCAGTATTAAAATTTTGAAAGAGAAAAAATGTTAAAATTAAATATTTAAAGTTTAATATACAAAAAAAGAAAATTGAAGAGTGTTGTGACAAAGTCTCTCTATTTCTAGAATTTTCTTTTTTTTTGTTATTTTTAAGATTTTAAGAAATGGACCGAAAAATAATGAGATCAAATGTTTAAGATCAGACTGATTGGGCCGGATTGAACTGTAATATTACAATAAATAATAAAACTATATCAATAATATTTAATTATTTATAAATATATAAGAATAATAAGTTGTGTAATTTTACATTTTTTATAGTTTTATAATTGATACTTTTTTATATAATAAAATAGTTAATTTGGCTCAAATTTGAATTTTACTTTCATTTATTGTTCGTAATTCATTTAAAGACCAAAATAGTGACACGTGTACACGCAGACTATTTTCTATTTGTGCATGTGGCAACAACACGTTATATTTTACTTTCGTGCTATTTTTATGGTGATTGTCAACCGCAACTTGTAATTGGCTAGTCGCACCCTAAAATCTACCAATTTTTCACGTTTTTTTGAAATATGTCTTGTACATGCAATTTCAGGAAAAGTGTTCAACACGAAAGTTGTAGATATCGACGCGATCTACAACTTTCGTGTTGAACACTTTTCCTGAAATTTCATGTACAAGGCGTATTTCGAAAAGACGCAAAATCTGTGCATATTTCCAAAGTATGTCTTGTACATGCATTTTTAGTAATAGTGATCAACACGAAAGTTGTAGATCTCGTCGGTATCTACAACTTTTGTATCGAACACTTTTCTTGATATTGCATGTACAAGACGTATTTCGAAAATGTGTGAAAAATTGAGAGATTTTGGGGTGCGACTAGCAAAATAACGGGTTGCGGTTAACAATCATCTTTTTTATTTGTCAAGTATATTTTATATATTTTTTCCTTGTCCATTTTTTTTGCTATTTCATTTTATTTTAGGTTAATTTATAATATTTTATCTATCTAATGGAAACATTTTTGATCTGCTCGGCTAATATGCGAATTGGTGGGATCATGATGCACAAATTTACTTTGTACCGCGGGCCACACAAAATTACTGGCCTAAAGAAAGGTCCGGCTGGCGGTCCTTATTTTTACTCTTGAAGATGTTAACAACAACATAGTTGTTTGCTTGAAGCCTCATTCGGGCATGACTTGTGTTTGGAAGATAGAACCCATCGTTAACATTTTGAATATTTCAATGAAACCCTTTAGAACCCACCGATTTTAGCGGGCCATTAGATTGTTCTTAGGTGGACCGTTGTTGGAGCAAGTATTAGGCTCAGTTTGGCATGGCAGTGGCTGGTGGTCGTGAACACAGTATTTATGAACCATCGTTCTTCAACGCCGGACCTCACCGAAGTAAATTCATCCTCATTTATGTTCAAAACAACTTTTCTTTTCTGGGTGGTTGTCATAACTATTGTCTTGTCAAACAAGCAATCTATCATCATGACGTTTTTGTCCAAACACACCAGAGTAAAAACTTTGGATTTGGATCCCCTGGATTTCCTTCGGGAACTCCAGGGGGTGTAGTTCCACTTTTGCGACTCGCTCGAGCGGAATCAAAAAAAATGATTAACACGAAAGTTGTAGATATCCCCGAGACGAATAATTTTCATGTTGAACATTTTTTGATTTGAAGTCGTTTAGACCCCCAATTTGAGCCCCAAAAAACTGTTATTCGTCTTAGGTATAACTACAACTTTCGCGTTAATCATTTTTTTCGATTCCGCTCGAGCGAGTCGCAAAAGTGAAACTCCACCCCCTGAAGTTTCCGGAGAAAATCGAGGGGATCTGGATCCAAAAGCTTTGTGCCAAACAGAGCTGAAGGGTTGGCCAGATCGGAGGTAGGAACGGTTTACGGTTCGACCTCTCCAATCTGAATGGGCGATCCATATTTAAGCTCTGTTTGGCTCTCCGGCAGGCTTCCGGTGCGGTGGAGAAAGGCTCGGAATGCCACCGCAATGGCCGACTGGAGGTAGGGGCTCGGTTCGGAGATGGCGCTATTTCGCCGTTTCGAATGTTGAAAACCTGCTCGACGGTGCAAACGGAGACCTGAAGGCGGAAAAATAAACGGCTTGACGCCAACGGCGGTGCGTTTAGGGGGAATGGAATGGAAGCCGGCTGGAGAGCCAAACCGAGCCTAGTCACCGTTTGGCACGGCGGTAGCAGTCTTGAATGCGGTTATGAACCGTCGTTCGTAAACGTCCGACAGCACCTTAGGCACTTAGTTTTCTTTTGTATTCAAAACTAGCTACTGTTCTTTTCTTGTTGGCGGTCATAATTTTTAGGTGATTGTTAACCGCAACTCGTTATTGGCTAGTTGCACCCCAAAATTTTCTAATTTTTTGTGTCTTTTCGAAATACGTCTTGTACATTCAATTTCAAGAAAAGTGTTCAACACGAAAGTTGTAGATTTCGACGAGATCTACAACTTTCGTGGTGAACACTTCCTGAAATTGCATGTATAAGGCGTATTTCTAAAGGCGCAAAATCCGGGCATATTTCCAAAATACGTCTTGTACATGCATTTTTAGAAAAAAAAATGATCAACACAAAAGTTGTAGATCTCGACTAGATTTACAACTTTCGTGTTGAACACTTTTCCTAATATTGCATGTACAATGCGTATTTCGAAAAGACGCGAAAAGTTATGAGATGTTGGGGTGCGACTAGCTAATAATGAGTTGCGGTTAACAATCACCAATCTTTACTGTGCCAAACATATATTTTATTATCCAGGATCCCCTCCATTTCGTCAGATGGGATCCATTTCACGGACAGGATCATCTGTTTTTTGATACGCCGGGTTCTGTTTTCCCCATCCTTTTGTATTTTTTATTCAAAAAATCTTCGTCCACTAAATTTTTTCTGAACTAATCTTGTCCACTAAAATCTGGATCCATATTTTATGAGGGGTGATATTTTTGTCCAATCTCACAGGAGCGTGCCAAAATGATTCCTTGTTCCTTCTGAACTATTTGTCCAGCATGTAGTCACTTTTTTAAAAGAGATTTTGTTCCTTTTGAACTATGTGCCCTGACCTTATTGTGGTCGCTGCTAGTCTGCTTGCATTGCCCTTTTTGTCTGCTAGTCTGCTTGCATTGCTGCCTCCTTTCTATGGGTCCTACATTATCTGTCTTTGGCGGCGATGCTGACCGGATCCGGGGGATGTAAAGTGCAAGAAATCGGACGGACGAGATCCGCTGCACTTTACCATAAAGTGCGATCTAATGGATGCACTGTGTGCACATCTCAGCGCACATATATCAAAGCAGTGCACGAGAGATCAAAGCATGCACACATTTCCGTACGAGCTGAATGCACTTGCACCCGTTAGATCTCGCGCACTGCACGGTGCAATGTATTTCCTGGATTGCACCACCTCCGGACCCATGCTGACCAGCTTTTCTTTTGCAAATCCCATTGAATTTTTTCCCTTTGGATGTGTCCTTTTTCCCCTTTTCCTGGGGAGTTTTCAAGGTCTCCAGATTGAATTGACTTCCTCAGATATTAACTAGTTGGGATATAAACTAATCAAGATATTTTTGATTTAAATGTTCTCTATGATTATCTAAACAGATAGTATTGTAGTTATCTGTAATAAACAGAACTCAATTTATTTTAAAAACTGCCGATTTAAATATTCGTTTTTTTTCCTAATGTTACTTGCCGTTGAACTGTCACGGTTTCCGTTCTATTAAAATCATGAACCGAAACTCTAAGACAACGGTTCTTCAAATTAGAATTAAAATCTTGGTTTAACCGGTTCCGTTCTTACACAATTTTTGGAACTATCATGTCAACGGTTCCGGTTTCTGTTCAAAAAGAATCAAAATCAAACCAGTCATTAAAGGTTCGGTCTGATTCTATACGGTTCCGTCCAGTTTCAATCGGTTCAATGTTATAGTTTTAATCATTTTATAACTCTATAATTTGAGTCATTAAACGTAATCATATAGACTATTATCTCTTTAAAAATACAAATTAAAAAAGAAAAGTTGTCTGAGGTGTGGATAAGAAGCCTGCCAATCGACGTTTGTTTGTCTTCCACGATGCCCTTAGGGTTCATCGGAGGATTGAGACGAAGAGTAAGCAATGGATAGAGGAAACTTGATAGGAGGACGTCCATAAAGAAATAGAGAGATACTTGGAGGAGTTGAAGGCAGAAAAATCTTCTGGGATGGTGGCTAAAATTTCCCAAGCTCGACAATGACTCTAGATTGCTTTGTCGAAGGACTACTATCGTTGACGATTGCGTCGCTCTGTCGGTAAGGGGTCGACAAGGAGGCCTCAAGCGAGAAGCGGAATGGTTGGTAATGAAGAGGAAATTAGGGGACGCATAGTGCCCTAATTTGTGGAGAGAGGAGTGATAAAATGAGAGAATTGTGTGGGTGCCATTGATCTACAACTAGTATGATTTTTGCGGTCAGACGACATTACACAAATGAGAATTACAATTTTGTATAATATAGTAAATATAGATATTATAAATAGATTATAGAAATATATAATAATAATAATGCTAAAAATAAAAATATATTATAAAAAATTAATAATAATAGATAGGTTGTGGTTCGGTTCTACTTGATCCGGTTCGTATCGGAGTTAAAAATCTTGAAACAGCTTAAGGTTTGTATATTGCGGATCCGGATCCGGTCCAGATAGTAAAATGAAAGAACCTCATCCGGATCATTGTTGTTCACGGTTCCAAAATTCAATCCAGAAACCGAATAATTTGTGAATGGTTTGGTCCGGTTTTCAATGGTTTTAAGTGACAGCTCTACTTGCCGCTGTGGATTAGCTAAGGAAGCATGCATACTGCGTGTTCACAAAATTGCGTTTTAGTTTATTTATTTGACACTTTCAAGTTTCAACCCTTCATTTACCTATGAAATAATACATCCACTCCAAATATTGCGTTTTAAAGCTTTTTTTGTGTGTAGACGCAAACAATGCTATTGGCTCGTGCTGCTTGGTGTCCATTTCTCTTGATTATTTCCTCTTAGGAAGTGCATTTTATGACTTCTTGTACATATGTTTTGATCAGGGAAATCTGCTGCCATTCAATATGGGAGTGGAGCGGTTGCAGGTTTCCTGAGTCAGGACCATGTTTCTGTTGGTGACATTCTCGTGAAAGATCAGGTTTGCTATGTAGAATTCATTATTTGTATGCAAGAAGAGATTTTGATGTCAATTAATCATTTCACAGATATTCATCGAGACCACAAATGAGCCAGGAGAAACTTTTGTGGCCGCACATTTTGACGGCATTCTTGGTCTTGGATTTCAAGAAATAGCAGTTGAAAATGTGGTACCTTTATGGTAAATATATCTCTTTTTTTCCTTTCAGTCACTGAAATGAGTTTGATTTCCTTTATTTACTTCATCAAAGAGCTTGATAATGCTTTAGTGAACAAGAGTGGAGGTTATTTGATTGTAAAAAAAAGAAGGCTGCCTGGTGAACAAGGCATCCCCGTGAAGCGAGGGTCTGGGTAAGGGTCCCACCACAAGGGTGAAATATAGGCAAAGGTTACCTTGAATTTTTGCAAGAGGTAGCAAAAATGTAAGGTAATCCATGAAAATCATACTATTTTTAGCAGGGTGTAAACTAAATAAAAGGAACTTATTAAATCATCTTGTGTTACTTTGCTCATAATTAGGAGATTAAGCATTTAACCCCTCAAATCCTATGACCCAATGCTCGGCCTTGTACGAAAATACTCGGAGCGTCGGGCCCATGTTGGAAGGCGGAGAGATCAACTTGAGGAAGGGAACCAGACAGAATAAATTTAGTAGTGATGTTTTGGATTAATTGATGATAATTAAGTAGAATTTGTTAATTAGGTATGTGTGTCCTATTAGTTATAATTGCTAAATGTTAATTAAATATCTTTAACTAATTAAATATCTTGTTATTGTGATTAATAGAGGAAAGTTTTTTTCTTAATTAATATGCCCTGTGAGTTTTTATGGGGGGAGGGGGGGGGGGGGGTATGTATGTTACATATGATGTACATTCCGAGTAGTAGAGTTAATTTAGGGTCATCTCGGGTGTTGAGAACACTCTCTTTGTACATGTATATACATTACCATTGTTCATAGTGAATATATGATGAATCCTTTATTCCTATCATAGTATCAGAGTCAAGGAAAAACCTACCCTAGCCTCTTTTCACATCTCCTTCGCTGCTACGCTCGATCCAGTCCACTATTCGGTCGTTTCAGTGCTAGGGCTTCCTGCCATCCAGAATCCGCGAGCTTTAGCAGGGATTCAGCACCATTCTATGTTCGGCGTTCGGTGTTGAATCGGTCTGTTCGGTGTTTCCGCTCTTCTGTTCGTCTGTTTGGCGCTGCATCCCGTCCCCTGGCGATCGCTCTTTCGCCCCCGATTGCTTGCATCCGCGCCTCACAGTGCCGCCAACTTCTCGACTCGGCTGGGGGAGTTTTGCCTGCTCCCCTTCCGGCCTTTGATGTCATTCCCTCCTCTCTAAGCCGCCCTTTCACTCTTTCGTCGGCCTTCTGACGCTCCTGCTGCTACTCAGATCTGATTAAGCCGATCCGCGGCTTCGCCACTCCGCAACCTTCTTCTCTGGCTAATCTGAAAGCCCCAATCTTCTTATCTGGTTGATCTCGCAACCCATACCTTCCTCGGTTGATCATCTCGATGGCATCTGGCGGTGCTTCTCGTCACTCGTCTGTCCGCTGCCACTACTGTCAGTGTCTTGTTCATGTCAAATCTTAGTGTCGCAAGCATCAGAGGGCACAACAGTGTGATCAAAAGCACGCTCCCGGTGCATCTTTTGCTCACTTTTCGGCTTTGACGCGGACTCTCTTTATATTTGAGTTTGCTTGGCCGATTGCCCGACAGTTCTCCCAGCAGGTTTCACTGCCACGCTCCTCTATCTCTGTACTTCCACCGGATGCTTTTGGCGTCTCTGTCCTCAGCCGACTGCCTCCACCCCTGCAGGTATCTCCCCATCCGACTGGTTGCTTGACTCTAGAGCCTCCTTTCACATGACATATGATGCTACACACCTCTTTTTCTGTCAGCCCATCTCTCCTGCCCTTAGTATTATGGTAGCAGATGACACCATTCATCTCATCATCAGCCGCGGTCTCCTTCATACCAGTCACTTTCGTGTTCCCTATATTGCATACATACTCAAGTTATCCATGAATCTCATATCTGCCAACCAGCTGACATCACAAGTCTGTCTTGTTACTTTTGATGAGTTTACATGTCGGGTGCAGGATCGTCTAACTGGATCACTCCATGGAGCTGGTCGTCATTGTAGTAGGGTGCACGTCCTTGATTGTCTCCATATTCCATCCATTTTCTCGTCACTGAAAGCTTCTACTCTTTATCTTCCTTCAATGGAATTCTCTCAATGACATCATCGTCTTTGTCATCTCAGTGGTTCGCGTCTTGCGACTCTCATCAGTCATGAATTCCTTGGTCGTGTTCCTATTGATCGGTCTCGCTTTTGTACGGGTTGTAAGCTTTGTATCATCTAGTGAGTCTAGGTCCCAACATCATTTTGATATAGTTCATTCTGATGTATGAGGTCCCGCACCTTTTGTATCCAAAGGCGGAGACCGGTATTATGTTAACTTTGTTGATGATTATTCTAGTTATTGTTGGGTGTACTTTATGCATTCTCGCTCTGAGTTTTTTTAGATTTATGTTACTTTTCTGCTATTGTGTGCACATAGTTCTCTGTTTCCATACATATTTTCCGTTTTGATTCAGGGGGGAGTACCTTTCTCATGTTTTTTGAGATTTACTAGCTTCCCAAGGCACACTTCCTCAGCTTGCTTATCTCATTGCTCACGCTCAGAATAGCACAGCTGAAAAGAAGCATCGCCACATTATTGAGACAGACCGCACTCTTATTATCTCCTCCCACATTCCTCCTCATTTTGTGCAGAGGTTGTTTTCACCGATGTCTATCTTATTAACATACAGCCTTTCACTTTCCTTCAGGGCAAGAGTCCTAGTGAGTAGTGTCTGTACTCTCAACCCCCACATTACACTCATCTTCGTGTTTTTGGCTATCGGTGATATGTACTTTTCCCTTTATGCGAGGGTACCAAACTGTCTTCCCAGTCTGTTCATTGTGCCTTTCTTGGATACAATACTGATCACAAGGGCTATCGAAGTTATGACCTTGTTGCACGTCGACTTCACATCTCACATGCTGTCACTTTTGATGAGTCTTACCCTTTCTTCATGTCCATTGTTCCCTCGCCCTCACACTCATCTGTTACTTCCTCTGGCATGCAGTTTCTCACTCTTCAATCTCCCCACCACATGTATTCTCTCCTCTGGTATGTCCACCTCCTCTTCTCTTGTCGCAGTCTACTATGTCACCTCATCTTCCCTTGTCACAGTCTACTTTGTTACCTCCTCACTCCTCTCCTTCGTCACACTCTTCTCCCTCTGATGAGCTGTCTACTTGGGATTGTGTCTCTCATCTTCCATATCAATATACTCATCGTCTTCCTCCTATCTTCTCACCTCTAGTGCCCCCAGACTCAGTGTCGTACTTCTCTAGCAAGTGTCTTGTAGATGATCTTCCTATGCACCGCAACCCACCTCGTGAGAGGCAGCCTTCTGACTGTCTTAGCCTTGCTACCCTACCGCTGGACCTACCTGTCTTTCCTAATACTGCATGTTATACTCCAGAGCCGACTTCCTATAGTGAGGCTGTCCAACTACCTGAGTGGAAGATTGTTATGTCTGCCGAGTTAGAGGCGTTTGAGCACACTCATACATGAGATCTTGTTCCTTTTTCACCCGGTGTTGTTCCTATTACATGCAAGTGAGTCTTCAAGGTCAAGACTCGCTTTGATAGTTCTGCAGAGATGTACAAAGATCAGTTAGTTGCTTGTGATTTTCAGTAGGAGCAAGGGAGACTATGACGAGACCCTTATTCCAGTCGCTCACATGAGTACGGTTCAGACTCTTATTGCAATTGCAGTTGTTCGCCACTGGTACCTGTGACAACTCGACGTGAATAATGTCTTTCTTCACGGTGATCTTCAGCAGGAGGTATACATACTCCCTCCTTTTTTATCCTCTCCTTCAGGCCATGTCTGTCGCTTGAGGCGAGCTCTTTATAGGCTCAAGCAGGTGCCCCACGCGTGATTGCATGTTTCAGCTCAGCCATTACAACTACTAGTTTTCGGTCATGTCCACATGATCCATCCCTGTTTGTGCACTCCTCTTATCATGGTCAGACTCTTTTGTTACTTTACGTGAATGATATGATTATTACTGGTGATGATCCTTCTCATGTGACCTTTGACAAGCATCACTTTCAGCAGCAGTTTCAGATGACTAACCTTGAACCAATGTTGTCAGGATCGAGATCCTAGGTGGGATCGTTTAAGGGGTTGGATCGGATCGTAGGATCGGATCGTGGATCGTAAGATCCCACTACATTCTTAAAACAAGACTTAAATGATGAAATTGAATTTGATATCAATCATATCATACAATTACACAAATAATCTATACCAAAAATCATATAATTAATCATTTTCATTTGTTTACTATAAGACTATTATTACTAAAAATCTAGAGTAGATCCTAAGCCTAAGACAAAATAAGAACATGTATAAAGAAACAATTATGATTGTAAATGTACCTGAGTAGTGTAGCTTCCGCTTCTACGTTAGCAACTCTAAAGTCAATATGAGTAAGCATTTTTGTCTTAGCTGTTCAATCTTCGTCAAACTATCTTCAGTAACCAAATTATGAAGATGAACCTATAAATGAGAAAACATAAATAAAAGAGACAATTATAAAGAGAAATTATCACATTGGCTAACACTCTAACCTCAGAAGCAAATGATGAAGCATCAGGAGCTGCTTGAGTAGGATGGAATAATGGAATGTTGCAAGCTTGCATGACAAATTCTAAATTTGGTTGTAAGTTTTAACGATGACAAATTAACAATGTTATCAGTACAGAAGAAGAAGGAGCAAATCAGTCCAGAAGAAGAAGAAGAGAAGAAGAAGAAGAAGAAGAAGAAGAAGGTGCAGTTGTGCGGGAGAAAGCCGTCGGGACAGGAAAAGAAGAAGAAGAAGAAGAAGGTGCAGCTGTGCGGGAGAAAGCCGTCGGGATAGGAAAAGAAGAAGAAGAAGAGGAAGAAGAAGAAGAAGAAGGAGAGAATCAGTCCAGAAGAAGAAGAAGAAGAAGAAGAAGAAGAAGAGAAGAAGAAGAAGAAGGTGAAGCTGTGCGAGAGAAAGTCGTCGGGACAGGAGAAGAAGAAGAAGAAGAAGAAGAAGAAGACTTGCAGCTGTGCGGGAGACGGGAGCCGGGAGGAAAGCCGCAGTCGGGAGAGGAAATAGGGCTGGGAGGAAAAGCCGTCAGGAGAGGGAATATGGTTTAGGAAATTTCCACGACTTTTAATTAAGCCGGATACGGATCGTGGAATCGTTTAGGGATCGCGATCCTAACGATTCCACGATCCGGATCGCGATCTCACCTGGACGTGGCCTGATTTCGATCCGGATTAAGATCCGGATCAAAATGTAGAATCTGTGATCCTACGATCCAGATCGCGATCCTGACAACCTTGCCTTGGACTGCTAAGCTATTTCTTGAGTCTTGAGATCAACTCTATAGATTACGGGTTTCAGTTTTCTTAGCAGCGTTACACATCAGATCTCGTAGCACGAACTGCTCTCTCCGACTCTCACATAGTGGACGCCCCTATGGAGCTCCACCTTCAGCCGCGTCCGGATGATGAGGTTCCACTCTCTGATCCTACTAACTACCGCCACATCGTGAGGAGTCTTGTCTATCTCACCATTACCCAACTCGATATTGCCCATGTTGTTCGTGTGTTAAGCAAATTTGTTAGTGCGCCCACCTTTGTGCATTATGGTCATCTGTTGTAGCTCCTACAATATCTCCAGGTGACGACTTCTTGTGGTCTCTTCTTCTGCAGCTGTAGTTCTCTACAACTCCATGCTTACTCGGATGCTACCTGCGCTAGTGATCCTATTGACCGTCGTTCTATGACTAGTTTATATCTGTTCTTAGATTCTTCACTTATTGCATGGAAGTCCAAGAAACAGATTGGTGTTTTTCGTTCTAACATTAAGGCCAAGCTTTGAGCCATGACTACCACCGTTAAGGATATTATTTGGCTTCATTGGATTTTTGAGGACTTTGGTGTCTCTTCTCCAGATTCCACTCCCCACTATTGTGATAACACCGGTGTCATTCATATTACTATAAATCCGATGAAGCACTCTCTCTCCAAACATATCAGTGGCGAATGCTTTCTTCCTACGTGAGCACTATGACCCTGACACTCTTGCTCCTTCCTTTGTTCCTTCCAAACAGCAGATTATAGATTTCATCTCCAACATGTAATCAAGACCAAGCTTGCAAATCTAGTCATTCAGATTATTGTTGTTCGGCGACAGTCGGAGCTATCAACACAACTCACGCCCTAAACTAATTAGCAATGTTTTTGTCAATTAATATCGGTTAATTAAAGTCGAGAAGATAAGCAGTGAAAATATGTTTTCTTTGGATGAAAATCAGTGTACATTAACAGGTGCTTATGCAGGTTAGATAGAGAGAGAAAATGTTATTCTATACTCCAATGTAATAAATGAATGAATCCATGTGTTTCTTCTTTGTCGGCTGAGATATGTTCAAATTGGATGACTGAAATTGTAATCTATGTTCTTCAAGTAAATGGCTGAGATGATGATCCATGCGCTCATATTCTATGGCCGAGATGATAATCTGTGGACTTGGTTAAATACACCCACTCAAGTTGGAAAGTCTAAACATCGAATCTTCAACTTGTTGCGAAGAAATTGGAAACACGTTATCGTTATCGGTAGTGGGTTTGTGATGGTGTCAGCAATTTAATCTTCGGTGGAGATATATTGAGCATCAAGTTTCTTTGAAGTTGCACGTTCCCAAACAAAGTGGAAATCAATTTCAACATGTTTGGTGCGGGCATGAAATACTAGATTTGCTAAGAGATATGTTCCTCCAATATTGACCAAAGAAGGGGCGGTCCATATAATTGGACCCTGAATTTATGAAATAAAGATTCAATCCATATAACTTCGAAAGAGGCGTCAATAAAAGCTTTATACTCAGATTCTCTGGATGACTGGGCCACTGTTCGTTGTTTCTTAGAGGTCCAAGAGATGAGGTTGGGGCCAAGAAAAATAGCAAAACCACCGGTGGAGCGATGATCGTCATTATTTCCTTCCCAGTCCGCATCAAAAAATGCTTGGAGAGAGCGAGAGGTAGAGTGTTCAAAGAGGAGTCCATATGCAGTGGTAGCTTTGAGATAGCGCAAAATGCGCTTTCCCATAATCCAATGATCCTCGGTGGGGGAGTGAATATATTAATATGCACGGTTCACTGCAGAGAAAACATCTGGATGACTTAATGTAATGTATTATAAGGCGCCCACAATAGCATGATATCTAGTTGGATTAGATAGAAGCGCACCCCATAATTGAGGGGCTTTGTGCTTGGGTCATTGGTGTTTGATCAGGATGATAGTTAGACCTGCCAGCACTATGTAGTAAATATCAAATATAGCGGGATTGTGATAATAGTAACTGATGCAGTGACCCAGAGCCGACCCGCTCTGTCGACCAGGCTTCGCACCGGGCCTAGCCAGAGGCCAACGTCTGGCGGCCCACTGCCGGGCCCACCATGGCATCACACCATGGCGTCCCTTTTATCAGGCCCGCGGGCCGTACACCCCAACCCATCTCCGGGCCCAACCATAGGCGCACGGTAGGTTGTTGAGGCCAGGTTTTGATCCCTTGACCTCCTTGATAAAGAGCTTTCAGGCAAGCTCTCATCACCCCAACTCAGTTGGTTGATGAGAGCTTGCCTGAAAGCTCTTTATCAAGGAGGTCAGGGGATCGAGACCTGGCCTCAACAACCTACCATGCGCATGTGGTTGGGCCCGGAGATGAGTTGGGGTGTACGGCCCGCGGGCCTGATAAAAGGGATGTCATGGTGTGACGCCTTGGTGGGCCCGACAGTGGGCCGCCAGACGTGGGCCTCTGGCTAGGCCCGGTGCGAAGACTGGTCGACAGAGCGGGTCGGCTCTGGGACACTGCAGCAGTAACCCTTTTGGATATTTGATGATCTCAATTCCAAGAAAGAAGTGCAGATGTCTCAAATCTTTGATGGAGAATTCTCGAGATAAATCCTTTAAAAATTGATTTATGTGTATATGGTCATTCCCTGTAAGCATGATATCATCCACTTAAATAAAAAAATAAGTAGTTAGGAGGTCTCAGAGGATAAATAAAGAAGGATCATTCTTAGAGGCTGTGAATTCCATTTGTAGAAAAAAAAACAGACAAGGGATGAAACCAAACTTGAGGGGCCTGTTTTAATATGTATAAGGAGCGTTGTAGTCGTCATGCATGAGTCAGGTGTGTAGAGTCCTCAAACCCCGGAGGTTGAGACACATATACTTCTTATACTAATGAGCCATAAAGAAAAGCATTTTGGGCATCAAGTTGTCAGATAGACAACTCTTGCGAGATTGCAGTAGAAATAATGCTTCAAATTGTAATTGGTTTAACAACAAGACTGAATGTTTCAATGTAATCAAGACCGGGTTGTTGGTGGAATTATTTGGCAACAAGTCATGTCTTATAACGCTCAATGAAGCCATGTGCTTAATACGATATACCAATTTGCAGCCGACCAAGTTCTTATTGGAGGGGAGGGGGAGTAAAGACCATGTCCCATTTTGAACAAAGACATTGAACTCATTGCGCTTGGCAATCTTCCACTGAGAGAATTTATTGGCTTGGTGAAATAGGTTGGTTCAATAGTAATATCAGTGGAAGATATTGTGGGTATTTGAGTATGTAAGGCATTTATAGGATGTAGATTGGTAGAGTTATTGATGTCTTGATGAGCTCGTGTGCGGCATGGTGTTGTCGTACTCTATGGTGAAGAAGTTATAAGGTTTGGTGAGAGAGATTCCAAGGGAAGTTGGTTAGGTGTATGCTCATAAGAAGTTGGAGGATTACCTGGCGAGGATGGCAGGGTTATTGATGGTGGTGGATTGATACGAAGAGGAATTGCAGCCACATGGTTAAGGAATCAGAAGTTGGAGTTGAAAGTTAAAAAAATGTGGCAACATAGAATGAAGTTTCATCAAACTGTGCATATATGTCGTGCTATATAAATTCGGTTCTTTTGAATGTTTATGCAGCAATATGCATAATTAGAAGAACTGTATCCCAGAAAGACACATGGTGTGGATCGAAAATTCTTCTTATGGTCATTGTAAGGTTGTAAGAGGGGAAAACACAAACATCCAAAAATTCGAAGGAAATTATAATTAGGGGTTTTATGGTGGACTAGTTGAAAGGGAGAGAGGTTGAATGAAGATTATGATGGCATGAGATTTATAAGTAAAACTGCAGTTTCAAAGATAAAATGTCAGTATTTTCTAGGAAAAGACCACTCTGCGAGAAGGAAGTGATCTGTTTCTATAATGTGTTGATGACGAACTTCTATGACATCTTGCTGCTCATGAGTGAGGAGCGACAATGCGGTGAGAAATTTCAAGCTTTTGAAAATAAATAGGAAGTGTGTGATATTCTCCTCTCAAATCAGTTTGTAAGGCTATAAGCTGATGAGAGAAAAGTCGCTCAATCAAAGCTTTAAAATGAATGAAAATATCAAATACTTAAGATTCACGAACCATTGGATAAAACCAAAAGTATTTTGTATTGTCATTAAGAAAAACTAGATAATATGTTAGAGAAATAAGGCTAAGGTGTTAAAGTATGCGGGTGTTAATTTGGACAATGAGGTATCAACCATGAATGAGAAGATTTTTCTCTTTTTTCAAAATGGGGGTATTACAAGGTTTTTATAGATGTATAGTAGAATATTCTAGACAAGGAATATTCTAGATACATCATACATTTTACTGGAACATTCTGGATACAGTATTCTACTAGATAATTCAAGCTTTAGCTAGAATATTCCGGATACATCAAGTTCTAGATATTTCTTAATTCTAATATTGGGCTTTTATAGTGCAGATTTCATGGGCCCAAATAACTGGGCTTTTACACCCCTTCTAAATCTGTACTATGCAGCATCTTTATCTTCGCCCGCAGCTCGATAAATTTCTCACGCGGCAATGGCTTCGTCATTAGGTCGGCGAGCTGTCGCTTCGTCGGGCAGAACTCCACTTCGATCGTCTTCTTCTCCAAGAGTTCTCTGATGAAGTGGTGTTTTATGTATATGTGTTTACTTCGGCTATGGTATACTGGATTCTTTGAAAGGGCGATGGTGGAGTTGTTGTCACAGTAGATCATTACCCCATCTTTCTCTTTTGTTTTTACCTTCTATCTCATTCTTCAGTTGCAGGAGCCAGATTGCTTCACACGCTGCACTGTTGAGAGTCATGTACTCTGCTTCGGTGGTAGATAGTGCAACAGTTCGTTGTTTGCGCGAGCTCCATGAAATAGGGCCTGATCCTGCGAAGAAGATGTATCCTCCGGTGCTTTTACGGTCGTTGATGTCCCCCGCCCAATCTGAGTCGGTGAAGCCACGAAGAGTGAAATCTGGGCTCTTTTGATAGAGTATTCCATACTCTTTTGTGCCTTGTAGGTAGCGGAGGATGCGTCTGGCCGCAGCGAGATGATGACTCGAGGGATTGCTGACGAATCGTGCCAGAATGTTGACTGCATTCTCAATGTCTGGTCTTGAGTTTGTGAGATAGATCAAGCTTCCAATGAGACTTTTGTACTTCTCTTGATCTGCTTTCTCTTCTTCTTCTGTTCTGGCAGTCAATTTCTCGGTAGTGGACATGGGTGTTAGTGTGGGATTGCAATTTTCCATGTCAAACTTCTTCAGTAGCAGTTTTGTGTAGTGTTCTTGGGAGATGAAGATGTTGTCGTTGAACTGTTTGATCTGGAGCCCCAGAAAGAACTTCAGGGGTCCAAGATCAGTCATTTCGTACTTCGTCTTTAATTTCTTTTTGAACTCTTCTATCTGTGACTTGCTTGATCCTGTTAGGATTAGATCATCAACGTATAGGCTGATGATGATCTTCCCTTCTTCTGAGTTTTTGATGTCGAGGGTTGCTTCAACTGGACTTCTGGTGAATCCTTCTTGCTGGAAGAATGCATCGATATTCTGATGCCATGCCCTTGGGGCCTGTTTCAGGCCGTAAAGGGCTTTATGTAGGCGGTAGACTTTTTCTTCTTCTCCCTCTACTTCATATCCTTGTGGCTGTGTTACATACACTTCTTCCATGAGTTCCCCATTCAGGAACGTCGATTTTACGTCTAGTTGATATATGGGCCAGTTGTATTGAGCAGTTGTAGCAAGAATTAGGCGAATTGTAGTCAGTCTTGCGACTGGAGCAAACGTTTCGTCATAGTCTTGCCCGGGCCTTTGTGTGTACCCCTTTGCAACTAGCCTTGCTTTGTGTTTTACAATTCTGCCTGCTTCATCTTCCTTTAGCTTAAAGATCCACTTGAGTCCAATAATGGCTCGATTGTGGGGTCGGTTGACAAGGATCCAAGTTTTGTTTTTTGTTATTGCTCTTATCTCTTCTGTCATAGCTTCTCTCTATTCTTTGATTTTTGTGGCTTCTTCAAATGATGCTGGAATGGCTGAAGCTAGAAGAGCAAATTTATCATTCAGGTATATGTCCTGTAATGATCGAAATTTTTGTGGTGATGATGACTCATGGTCTGAATCTGATAGTTCAGTTTCTCCTCCTCCTGTGTTATCCTGGATGGTGCTTGAAGGTGTTCTCCCAGTTGGAGAAGGGCTCAGCTCAACCGGTGGCGCAGGAGCTTGAGGTAACTCATGTTCTGAACCCCATTGCCATGCTTCTTCTTCATGAAAAATCACATCTCGTGATATAATAAGTTTGTTATTTCTGGGTTCAAGTAATCTGTACCCCTTGGTTTGATCACTGTAGCCCAGAAAAATGCATTTGATACTAGTTTCTTCTATCTTGTCTTGTCTTTCCGTGTTTTTGTGGGCATATGCTAAGCATCCAAATACTCTCATATGAGATATTGTCGGCTTCTGGTTGTACCGCGCTTCGTATGGGGTTGATTTGATGAGTGCTTTGGTGGGTGTTCTGTTGAGGATGTACACAGCAGTTGTGGTGGCTTCTCCCCAAAATGGCTTTGGGAGAGCTTTCTGAACTAGCATTGCTCTCATCATTTCAGCAATGGTTCGATTCCTCCTCTCCACAACACCATTTTGTTGTGGTGAGGCTGGTGCTGTGAGCTCCCTATGGATTCCTGCTGCTTTGCAGAATGTGTTGAATTCGTTGGAAAGGAACTCTCCACCTCTATCACTTCTTAATATCTTAATGTGCCTTTCTAATTGATTTTCAACTTGAGTTTTGAAGGTGAGGAAGTGCTGGAAGCTCTCAGATTTTTGTTCTAGGTGCATGATCCACATGTAGCGGCTGAAATCATCAACAATTAACATGTAGTATCTTTTGCCTCCTAGAGATGGCACTCGAGTGGGTCCCCAGAGATCTATGTGAAGTTTCTCCAGAGGTTGTGTAGCTCTTCTTTGTGCAGTTTGAGGAAAGGGCAGTCTGTGAGACTTGCTCCGGGCACAGGTATCACATTTTAACTCTGTTTTGGATAGGCTTGGTAGACCTTCTACAAGCTGATGTTGATGCATGTGGTGGAGAGAGGACATGTTCAGGTGTCCTAATCTATGGTGTCATAGTTGGACTGATTTGGTGTCTTGAGTACAGGCCAGCATAGTGGATTTGTAGGGCTGCAGCTCTAGTGAGAAGATGTTGCTGGAGTTTAATTTTGCTGTCCCAATTAGAGAATTGGTTCCAGCTTGGTAGATTGAACAGGTGTTATCATTGAACACTACTGAGTGTCCTCTTCTCATTAACTGCCCAACACTTAAAAGGTTTTGTGAGAGGGAGGGAACGAAGTGTACCTCTTCAATCAATTTCTGAGCTCCATCTGTTGTGATGACCGCTGCTGTCCCCTTTCCTTCTATTCTTAACTTCTTTACATCTCCTATCATGACTTCTGACTTGCAGGTTTCATCAAGTGAGAGGAAGTAATCTCGATTGTTCACCATGTGGCTTGAACAGCCGCTATCGATGAACCATAGCTGAGAAGAGTCTTTGTTTTCCGGCCCTTTACATGTGAAGAGGAATTGTTCATTTCCTGTTTCTGAGAACTTGGCTTCTTGTTTGGTCTTGAACCAGCATTTGCTCTCGGAGTGATTTTGGTTTTTACAGGTCTTGCATCTGAAATAGCAATCTTTGGTGAGGTGGTTTTGCTTCTTGCAGATGGAGCAGGAGGGGCCCGAAGCTTGAGCTGTGTCTCTTTGCTTGAAATACCCCTTTTCTTCTGGTTTTTCCTGTCTCTGGTTTTTAAAATTTTTGTTGAAAGGAGGCCTCTTTCCTTTCTTCTCTTTGAGCATCATTTTACTTTGAAACACTTTTTCAATGGAAGTGCTGTCATGGAGTAGGAGGCTTTCATGGGATTGAAGTGATCCCATCAACACTGTGACAATCATCTCTTCAATGTCGTGGGCTTCCATGATGGCAGAGACTATGTGATTATAGGTCTTGGGCATAGACCTTAGCACTTTCTCCACGATTTGAGTTTCTTCTAGATTTCCTCCAAGAGTCTTTATTTGATTTGCTAAGCTAGTTAACTTAGCAAAGTATTCTTGTGACTTCTCCCCATCTTGCATTTTTATGTCATCGAATTGACGCCGTAGTGTTTGGAGTTTGATTTTGATTACCTTTTTATTTCCTTTGTACTCATTCTTGAGCCGCTCCCATGCTTCCTTTGAGGATTTTGACCCCATGATCCTTGGGTAGATGGTTGTTGAGACTCCTTGTTGTAGTAGATGCAAGGCAAGAGCATCCTTCATCTTGTCTTCTTTCTTGGGTTTTGGGGCTGCACCATCAATTGCTTTGCCGGTGGAGGGAACGCCATCATTTACTATATCCCACAAGTCTTGTGAGATTAGGAGAGTTTCCATTTTATCACTCCATTGCTCATAAAAGTCGCCATTGAACATGGGGATGGATGGATGTGAGAAAATGGGCATAGTGGTAGATGATGAAGCCATGAATTTGAGAATGTGGTTCCACGAAACTAAATTAGATGATGATTCTCTAACTATTGCTCTGATACCACTGTTAGAGAAATAAGGCTAAGGTGTTAAAGTATGCGGGTGTTAATTTGGACAAGGAGGTATCAACCATGAATGAGAAGATTTTTCTCTTTTTTCAAAATGGGGGTATTACAAGGTTTTTATAGATGTATAGTAGAATATTCTAGACAAGGAATATTCTAGATACATCATACATTTTACTGGAACATTCTGGATACAGTATTCTACTAGATAATTCAAGCTTTAGCTAGAATATTCCGGATACATCAAGTTCTAGATATTTCTTAATTCTAATATTGGGCTTTTATAGTGCAGATTTCATGGGCCCAAATAACTGGGCTTTTACATAATAATGGTGCCCGTCTATAGAGAGAGTGTGAGATGGACCACATACATCACTGTAGATAAGATCTAATGGAAAAAGAATTTTAGAATGAGAAAGATGAAGTGATAAATGATGAGATTTGCCCAATTGACACGCAGAACAAAGAGGCTTTGGAGTTGTTGATTTGCAAGGTAATTTGTTGGTATACATCATAAGATGGAGAACCTTTTCATGTGGATTTCCTAGGCGGCAGTGCCAACCGTACATGGTAGTCCATTCGGCAATAGCAACAAAAGGTGAGAGGCAAAATTGAGTTGATACAGACCATTATTGCTCGGTCCTGACAGGAGGGTTGAGTTGGTGAACATGTCCTTCGAAAGAAAATGAGATGGGTGAAATTCAAAGTAAACATTATTATCCTTGGCAAAAATTTTTGGACTGAAAGAAGACGTTTAGATATAGATGAGACTTGTAAGATGTTTGATAAATAAAGTGAGTGAGAAGAAGTAAGAGGAGAATTGAGTATTTTCAATATGTGCTATAGCATATAGAGAGACCCTTACCATTACTGATATGAACTTGTTCATAAGAGAAGGATTGAAGATCTGAGGTGACATGATGAGAAGCACCGATATTTGGGTACCATGCGAGAGCGGTGGATGGGTGAGGAGTGGGTAAGATTGATGGATTATAAGGGATCATGTGGTGGACCGTTGGTGGAGATGGATGGTTGGGATATGTTATGTGATGAGGATGCTGTATGTCGATAATAACAATCCTAAGTAGAGTGATTATTTCGTTTTCAAAGAGAGCACCATAGTTCACCTCGTCCAGGATATTGAAAATATCGTCCCCCACGGCCACGAATGTCGTGTACGCGACCATGCCCACGATCAGTGTATGTATTATTTTTGTGAGTAAGATGTACTTCATGCAAATCCGTAGAGGTGGGGACCATTGATTTCTTTGTTGAGCGAAGAAACTCATGGCTGACAAGGATGATGCTGAGATCCATGAAGTTAGGGGAAGTTTCTCGACATAGTAAAGTGAGAACTATATCTTGTAGATCTGATCGTTAGGCTCAAAAAATATGAAGATTGAAATCGTCGGGAAGAAGAAAACGTCCAACAACGAGTTCATCTGCAATGCTCTTTGCACGCTGTAGGAAAGTTAAAACTGATTTTTCATTTAAAGAGTTTGAAGAATGGCATGAAGATTCGTAAGACGAGTGTCAAATGATGATCTGTATCGTTTAATGATGGTGTCCCAAATATCTTTGCTTGTCGATTGATCGAGAATTAAGGGAAGCACTTCTTCGGAGAGAGACACAATAAGAAGGCTAATAAGGGTGGTATCCTGCTCTTGTCATGTGGTTTCCTCAATAGGATCAGTTGGACAAGGAAAAGATCCATTAACGAAGCAAAGTAGGCATTGACCACGTAGAAATGAAGTGATATGTGCTAGCCAAAGTAGGAAGTTTTTGAGAGTAAGTTTAAAATATAAATAAAAGTAGTTGTTGTAGGAATGGTGATAGCAGGAGACGGAGAAATGGTGGAGGTGGCGGAGAAAGAAAAAGAAGGGGATGTAGCCATATTGGTGAGGGAGAGAAAAAAGATGAAGTGTTTTGCTGATAATAAAGAAGAAGAGAGTGGAGGGAGGGAGGCAACCTTGTCTCAGATATCAAGTCGAGAAGATAAGTAGAGAAAATATGTTTCTCTTTGATGAAAATCATTTTATATTAAAAGGTTCTTATGTAGGTTGCATAAAAAGAGAAAATATTATTCTATATTCTAATGTAATAAATGAATGAATCCGTGCACTTCTTCTTTAACGACTGAGATTGTAATTTGTGGGCTTGTTTAATAATTAGCTATACTTGTCTTATTAGTTAATTAATTGATAAATATTAATTATTCATTCCTAATTAACTCGCGTTAATTAATTAATCATGAAAATAAGCCAATCGTGACCACGCTCTCCCATCTTACATCCAAAGATCCAAAATTTGTTGACTCAGTTGACTCCAACGTCCGCAAAGCATCTCCATTAATCTTCCCAGCTCAGTAGCATTCTTCTCCGAAGAATGGAGATTGTCATGCTCCCAATATAGGATAGGTAAGAATGAAATCAGCTATATATACTCCGGATCGCCCTAATCTCGTAGCATTTGATGAGTGAGATATCCACCGAAGGTCAGTGTCCTTGAATCTGCTGAAGGCGCCACACATGAACTAAGTCGTCGTAGAGGTCAAGGGTAAGGCTGTAGTGGAGGATGGAGGTAGAGGAGAGACTATGATAGAAGTCGGAGTGGATGCTTAAAGGGAAGGCTTTGGTCCAAAAAACTAGGTGACTCCATATTTGGAGTCAAATCTTTTATATTGCATACTGGATGAGTACTCATTTTCCTAGGAATATCAAGCTCATAAAATTCAAGTCAAATTCTCTGATAATGACAGTGTATGAACATATTTGTCTAGCACTAGATTCATAGCTTCCCCAATAGGAACATCTCAAATAATGTGTTAATCATCACTCAATCACCTTCCATGAATATTTACTCTCTCATGTGATTACCAACGCATGTTTTAACATATTTATTATTTGATATAACTATATGTTGGAATATAACATGCAAACCATGTAACATATGTAAATGGTGAATGCTAACTGAATACTCACTAAATGCATATTCTGCATAGTGGTGGAAGTCCCTAAAGATGAGTGCTTTATCCGATGGTACCATTAGCGGGTGGTCAAAATACTAGTCGAGTGTCTGACGTACATACAAATGACCACATGAGATATCAACACAAAAATATGAATGCAAGACGTACCAAATATCTATCAAGAGATGTGACTCGTCGGGACGCTCACCAGGTGGTAGATAGAAAAATGCATCGCAGATGCGACATTCGCTCATATTCAAGACATTCACATTAGGAAAAATGTTTTCTAGAAGCAAAAAGTCATCATGTAGCCCACTTGGAGACCAAATGGGGGGAGGGGCACATCAAAGAATTTAGTCATTGCAGGATTATTCTTGTGATGAGTGTCGTCGATAATAATAGTGTCCTTGAGAGCATAAGAAACAATCACTATAAAGTCAATATTATACTCTCGACCCTCATTTGGGATATGACTTGCCATAATAATGCGGGGAAACTCAGATGAACATGCACACAAGGACGAGTCTATGATTAGAGCAATAATCATATCAACGTGGGGGGGTAAAGGAAGGACATATCACGATAAGATCATTGTGTTGCTTGTTTTTACTCACTTTCAAGGTCATAGGGTCCGAGTCAGGCTCCAGTGGTAGACAATTCATCGTACAATGCGCCTCATTAGAGTGAGAGAAATCAATATCAGATATCACATCTATTGTGTCTAACAAAATGTAAGTATACATAGTGGTGGTCTCAAAATGAGGACTCAAACTCAGAGATCAAGGTGCGAATCCACTCGACTAACTCTAGCAGATTTTAAGGACTGCTCATAATGAAATGCGAGTTGGTATGTCTGCCTGAGAGACTCTAAGTAGTGATATGTCAACTGATACATATCTCAAATCAAAGTTCAGACCGAAATCGAGTAATGGTCATAAATGACTCCTCTCAGATGTTGCTCCTCACTATTAACTCATCAAAATGATCCTTAAACTCAGTGATAGACATAAATCCTTGTTGAAGGAAAAATAATTGCTTGAGACGTTGGCAAATACCTCTAACACAACCTCTGTCTCATCACTACTCAACCAGTGATGCGATGAAGACGATCTCGTTTATGGGCCCTCTCAATGCAAGACCAATATACTCTCTCATGATCTTGAAGTCTAAGTTTCATAAATTTGATGTGATACTCACCAAAAATTTCAGAATGATCGAGATAATATTTCATGTCCACAACTCAATAACTAAAAGACCCAGAACTCGATAAACCAGCAAACGAAGGAACAACATCATGTAACCTATGCTTGAGATCTCTCTCGAAACAATTATCCTCATATTAATCATCTTTAAGGCAATCAAGTTGTGGGGAGGTTCAACAAGGTCTGTCGGTGTGATGGGATGGGGACGACGATAATCATCATATTGAACGTGTTAGGTGCTAGGGTCAAAGAGGAGAGAGAGGAGGAGAGAAAGAGAAAGACAAAGAGAGAAACATTTCAGCTCCTAAGGATCCCATAAAATTAATCTTACTCCAAGATAATCCAAATGAGATACACACCTAAGCTTATATAATGCCTAGTTCCGAGACACGTCGGGGAAAATGGTAAATAATCCACAGCTCAAAATACAAATGCGATAATAACATATAAATTTGGTGGGCATGCTAAGCTTGTGCGCACTACTAGCAGACGTCTGTTGTCGTGGTGGGATCTGTGTCGTCGTCACCTCGGTCCTGATGTTGGTATATGTGTTGTGTCCTAATCTCTTCATCCCTCGCACTCTTTTGTATTTGTAGCAATGCTGCCCTCAAAAAAAATCTCATTGTCCTCAAGGTAGAAGAAATTTCTTGAACACCCTGCAGTTGGAGAGGTGGAGGGGAGGTCGGGTGGGTCAGCTCGACCTTATGCCACTGTTAGGCGGCAAAGACCACTGTCGCTGGCTTTGAGGAGGTTGGAAGGCCCCCGCTATGACTGAGCATATTATTTGAAACTCGAAAATTGCTTTAAAATCTCTCGGATATTGAGTTAAATCAGAATCAGTTACAATTGATTCAACTCAATTTGACTCGAATCACATTTCGAGTCAATTTTGAGACTACTCCAATTCACTCGAAATATGATTTGAATCAACTCAAATTGATTAAAATATTATTTAATTATTAACGTATTATTATTTTAAAATTAAAAACACTAAAGCCTAAATCTAAACTAAAGGATTAAAGTCATAAAAAGCTTCATTTGCTTAATTTAGAGCCAACTCAATTTTGAACCGACTTGAAATAAAGAAAAAATTTGGTCAATTTTGAGTCGACTCAATTCGTTTTCGATCCAGCTCATAATCAATCCAATTTGAGTCGAGCTGACTCGACTCAAAATAATTTTGATTTTGAGCCGAGTTTGACTAAAAAAATCCATTTCGAGACGGGCCCATATTGCTCGTACTCGACTCAAAATCATCCATAGCCCCCACCAAATGGGGAAGGGACACCACCCCGGCCAAGAGGAAAGGGACTCCCATTGGAGGGAAGCGCATTGTCATGCGATCACAATTGGCATACTCATCACCAAGGGTACAAAGCCACGCGACGCCGAGTATGACGTCAGTTCCCCTGAGCTCAAAGGAGTAGAAATTTGTGCAGAGAGGGCAGTGACCCACAGTCATATGTGAGATCGTACAGAGGTCTCCAATGATTTTTCAGCGACCGTCGCCCAAGCAAACATCGAAGTTAGAGGTAGGAGATCGACGAATGTCGAATTGTGTCACCAGACACCGGAAGATGAAATTGTGGCTGGCACCACTGTCAATAAGCATTGTCAGGTAAGTGTCATGCATGGATACAAAGGGCGTCATAGTGTGGTGACCAGAGGTCCTACCAATCACATAGCACAAAAGGTTCAAACAATGCAGTCTCGCGTGGTTCCCATGGAAGCTGATGAACTATCGCACTTCAGGGCATCAAATCCGTAAGGGTGATCTCGGGGTCCTCCTCGCCAATGGTGATATAGAGCTCCTTCAGAGCACAGTCATGAGTCGGGGAGTAGGGTTGTTTATAACAAAAATAGAGACACTTAGTGCAAAGATCGTGGTACTCTGTTATGCCCCCGGATGATCTACGTTTCCGTGGATTCAAATACGCGCGAAGACCGAAGGAGACCGGGAATGAAAGCCGGGCTGAACCATCCGGTTCAGCCCAAACCCATCAATAAAGCAGAATGGGGGGCTGAACCACATTGGGTTCAGCCCCAATGGGGCCGGCCGGCCCTAGGGGTTGGGTGGGAGCATAAATACCCAACCCCTCCTCCTTGGTGGGGAAGCAAGAAAATTTCCAGGTATCCTCTCTCTTCTTCCTCTCCTAAACCCTAATCTTCTAGTCTTCTTCCCACTTCCTCTTTCTCCCCTAGTTAGGTCATAACATTTGGTATCAGAGCATCTTTCCTGCGACAATGGTGACACGTACGGAGGCGGAGATGGCGCGTTTAGCCACCATCGAAGAGAACTACGTCGCCTTGGCGGATTCCGTGGCCGGGATCGAAGAACAAGTTAAAACCTCCACGAAAAATCTAGAAGAACGTATGGAAGGACGCTTGGATGAGTTGTAGGCGCTGTTAACGCAAACCCTAAGGGGGAAGATGGCGGAATCGGGAGAATCATCGCACGCGGCACCGTATTCCGCCGGAGGCACCACGGGAGGGCCGGGACTGATGCCCTACAGCGGCCCCAACCCGGAACCAGGCTGGACTGCCGGCCACGCAGGGCCGTCGGCTCAACCGAGCCCTACGGGGCCGACGACGTCGATTCCGCGCAGCCCAGGCGCGGGCGCTCCTGCCGCCAGACCGTGGGTCGGATCCGGACCGAACCTCCACCAGCAGGTCACCGGGGGGTGGATCGGCCCGGGAGGGGTGGCCGCCGGCGGTGGAGTCGCCGGAGTGGCTGCCGGCCGCCCTTTTGGACCTCAGGAGCCTCTTTGGAGGCCGCCGCTGCACATGGGAGGGCCGAATGGCGCGGGAAATGGGATTCTCCCCAGACCACCGGTACTAGGGACTCCAGCGAGGATGGGGCAGGGCGACCAATGGCGGGGATATCCTCCCAGACACGTTTTTGACGACGAGGAGGGCCCTCTTATGGGAGGGGGATACGGAGGGGAACATTATCACGACTACTATGGTAGGCCGAATCAAGTGGCCGAACAACTCAGGCCAGCAGGGCTAGAGCCAGGATATGGCAGGAATGGAGGAGCGAACCAGCGGGCTGTTATGCAACCAAAACGTACGAGGATGAACTTTCTGACATTCCGAGGTAGTGACGCGCTGGAATGGGTACAGAAGGCCGAGTTGTTCTTCACATACCAAGAGATCCCCAATGAGCAATGGGTGCAGTTGGCGTCGTTTCACTTGGAGGGCGACGCATACCAGTGGGCACAATGGTACGTGCGAAGCTATGGGTATGCGCCGTGGGCGCACTTCATAGAGGGATTCACAGCCCGTTTCGGCCCCTTGGAATACGAGGACGTGGAGGCCACCTTGCAGAAACTCCGACAGAAGGGGACCGTGACGGAATATCGCACGGAGTTCGAGCGGCTGGCAAATCGGGTAAATTGGGGGGAAAAGACCCTCCTCAGTTGTTTCATTTCAGGACTGAAGGACCACCTGCGAGATGAGGTCCATGCCTACATGCCGTACAATCTGAGCCACGCCATCAGTCTAGCCAGGATACAGGAGGAGCGGTGCAACCGCAGCCGAAATCGAGGGGGAGCACGCACTCCCGCAGCACCAGCAGCACCTGTAGCGGGGCGGCGTGAGCAACCGCAGGCCGGACAGCCGACAGTGACACGCCTGACGTGGCCTGAGCTGCAGGCCAGGAAGGACAAGGGGCTATGTTTCAATTGCGACGAAAAGTACACACCAGGACACCGGTGCCAAAAGGTGCAAGTATTCATGCTGAGGGAGGAGGATGACGAGGAAGAGCTCCCTACCTGTGATGAGGTGGATGGTTTGGACTTGGCGGAGTTTGGGGTGTCCATCCAGGCAATGGAAGGATGTTCAGCCCCACTTACGTTACGGATTGCTGGGAAGTTGGGGCACGAGCGGGTGACTATTTTGATAGACAGCGGGAGTACACATAATTTTATCACCCCCGCAGCGGCACAGAAGGCGGGACATGCAGTCGACAAGGGGGCTTCCTTCCAGGTTATGGTGGCCGATGGCAGCAAGTTGAGGTGTGAAGGGGTCCTGAAGGGGGTGGAGCTACGACTACAGGGCTATGTGTGCCGGACGGATGTCTACCTGCTCCCGATTCGGGGGTCGGACATGGTGTTGGGCGTGCAGTGGCTCCGCCAGCTCAAGCGGGTCACCACGGATTGGGAGAAGATGACGTTGGAGTTCTCGCACCTCGGGACAGAGCATTGCCTACAGGGGATACAGACGTCTCCGCTCAAGGAGATATCACTCACGAGCCTGCAAAGGATGGAGGAAGAGGGTAGTATGATGGCCCTGTTGTGGGGAATCGAGGCTCTTGGGCCAACAACGGAACCATCGCAACTGCAGGATCTATTGGTTCAGTTTGACGACATCTTTCAGGCACCACATTCTTTACCGCCCGCACGGTTCAGAGATCATCAGATTCAGCTGAAGGCCGGAGCAGACCCGACGAATATTCGTCCATACCGGTACCCCCACATTCAGAAGACGGAGATAGAACGCAGCGTACGTGAGATGATGGCTTCCGGCATCATCCGACCCAGCACCAGCGCATTCTCTTCTCCGATCATCTTGGTCAAGAAGAAGGATGGCTCCTGGAGGTTTTGTGTCGACTACAGGGGACTGAATCACTCGACCATTAAAGACAAGTTTCCCATTCCGATGATCGAGGAGCTGCTGGACGAACTGCATGGGGCAAGCCTCTTCACCAAGCTGGATCTCTGATCCGGCTACCATCAGATACGCATGCGGGACGAAGACATCCACAAGACGGCGTTTCGTACTCACGACGGTCATTATGAGTTTCTGGTGATGCCGTTCGGTTTGGCCAACGCCCCCTCTACCTTCCAAGCCGTCATGAACGAGATTTTTCGACCACTACTTCGTCGGTATGTGCTAGTTTTTCTTTGATGATATTTTGATCTATAGCAGGAGCTGGGAGGAGCATCGGGAGCACGTTCGGCATGTATTCCACATTTTGCGGAAGCACCAACTGTATGCCAAGCGCTCCAAATGCTCTTTTGGGCAGGCGGAGGTCGAGTACTTGGGACATTTGGTCTCCGCTCAAGGGGTCCGGGCCGACCCGCGGAAGATTGAAAGCATGGTGACTTGGCCGCTACCCACGACGATTCGGGCCTTACGAGGCTTTCTGGGGCTGACCGGCTACTATCGCCGGTTCGTGAAGGACTACGGGAAGATCGCACGGCCACTCACCCAGTTGCTGCAGAAGGATTCCTTCCGATGGCATGCGGAGGCCGAGGAAGCTTTCAATGGCCTCAAAAGGGCCATGACCACCACCCCCGTGCTAGCACTTCCGGATTTCTCCAAGGATTTTGTGGTGGAGACGGACGCATCTGGCGTCTGCATCGGCGCGGTCCTCATGCAGGAGGGTCGGCCACTTGCTTATTTCAGTAAAGCTCTCGCCCCCAGGACCTTGGGGCTCTCTACGTACGAGAAGGAGATGCTCGCCATACTTCACGCGGTCGCTCTATGGCGACCCTATCTTCTGGGACGACACTTCCAGGTCCGTACAGACCACCAGAGTCTGAAACATTTCCTGGAGCAACGGTTGACATCCCCGCTACAGCAGAAGTGGCTGACGAAACTTCTGGGGTATGATTATGAGATTGTCTACAAGAAGGGCAAGGAGAATATGGCGGCCGATGCGTTATCTCGGATACCAGAAAGCTCCCTCACTCACATCTCGGGGTCGGTGATTGCCTCCTTAGACGACATACAGGCAGAGGTTCTCCAGGACCCAGTTCTCCGCGACATTATTGAAGCACTGCAGCAGGGTCGAGGCACAGCGGCTGGCTATCACTTACTGGGCACGTGACTCTACTACCAGGGTCGGCTCGTTCTACCAACCACGTCCCCGTGGCGTACTACTATGATTCGGGAGTTTCACGATTCACCGACCGGTGGTCATGCTGGCATCCATCGAACCTTACAACGGGTCAAGGCCAACGTCTTTTGGAAGGGGCTACAGCGGGACGTTCAGCAGTTCGTGCGGGAATGCGATGTCTGCCAGCGGCAAAAGTATGAGACGATCTCCCCAGCGGGCCTTCTTACTCCGCTGGAAATCCCACACCAGATCTGGGACAACCGTCTCCATGGACTTCATCGAGGGCCTTCCCAAATCACAGGGCAAGTCAGTCATTCTCGTCGTGGTCGATAAATTGTACAAGTACGGCCACTTCCTTGCTTTGAGCCACCCATATTCCGGCGAAACGGTGGCTGACCTCTTCGCCAAAGAGATAGTTCGCCTCCACGGGCTTCCTCGGGCCATCATCTCTGATAGGGACCCTGTCTTTGTCAGCCATTTTTGGACGGAGCTTTTTCGGCTTCAGGGTACCACACTACGCATGAGCACGGCCAATCACCCCCAAACCGACGGGCAGACGGAGGTACTCAACAGAGAGGTCGAGACATACTTACGGTGCTTTGTCATGGATGAACCCCGCACGTGGACCAGGTGGCTACATTGGGCCGAGTATTGCTACAACACCTCTTATCACACGGCCAGCCGGCTCACTCCGTTCGCGGCGGTGTACGGGCGGCCGCCACCCACGTTGTCCTCCTATGAACCGGCCGGCACTGCCCTCCGGCGGTCGATCGAGCTCTGCAAGATCGGGATCGGACCTTGGCTCTTCTCCGCGACAATTTACGTGCGGCCCAAGACCGCATGAAGGTTCAAGCCGACAAGCACCGTACGGAACGGGAATTTGCGGTCGGTGATGAGGTGTTTCTCAAGCTCCAGCCCTATCGTCAGCTCTCAGTCGCCCGTCGGGCCAATCAGAAACTGACCCCACGTTACTACGGGCCGTACAGAGTCATTCGGCGGGTCGGACCCGTCGCCTATACTTTGCCGCTACCGGAGGGGTCTCGCATTCACCCTACTTTTCATGTCTCCGTCCTCAAGAAGAAGCTGGGAAACACTATTTCCGTCACTCCTACCTTACCTGAGGCTACCAGCAGCGGCGAATTGCGGCCCTTACCTGAAGCAGTTCTCATGACCAAATGGAAGAAACACGGCACGGAGTACCGGCCAATGATCCTTGTCAAATGGAAGCAGATGCCCGCGACGCACAATTCGTGGGTGGACCTCTTGGAGTTCCGGGAGCGCTATCCTGATTTTCACCTTGAGGACAAGGTGCTTCTTGATGGGGAGGGGAATGTTATGCCCCCGGATGATCTACGTTTCCGTGGATTCAAATACGCGCGAAGACCGAAGGAGACCGGGAATGAAAGCCGGGCTGAACCATCCGGTTCAGCCCAAACCCATCAATAAAGCAGAATGGGGGGCTGAACCACATTGGGTTCAGCCCCAATGGGCCGGCCGGCCCTAGGGTTGGGTGGGAGCATAAATACCCAACCCCTCCTCCTTGGTGGGGAAGCAAGAATATTTCCAGGTATCCTCTCTCTTCTTCCTCTCCTAAACCCTAATCTTCTAGTCTTCTTCCCACTTCCTCTTTCTCCCCTAGTTAGGTCATAACATACTCCTGTTTGGACATTCGAGTATCATTCGGCAGTCGAGGCGATTGGGAAGTTGGTCTGAGATGCCAAGGAGTCGCCTTATGCACCTGAGGTGGCATCCAGAAGGGTGGTGGAGGGTAAGATCCATGATCGCAACAATCATCCGGAAGAGGTGAGTTCAAAGGTGGAATCGAATGTGGAGGAGCACCAGTATGAAAAGCCCAGGTAATGATCTGGCGTTGGCCAGGAATATGCGTCGCCAAGACAGTGAACTCGTCAATGTAGTCATCAAGGGGCCCAAGTGACAGACACCACACAAATGTTTGACTGCCATCCTAGAATAGCGAACATCATAGCGGAGGATGAGGTTCTGTTGGAATTCTGACCAAGAGAACAAAGAGTTATTCTATCACAGCCAAAAGACCCAATGGAGGGCCGACCCCTCCATGTTGATGAAAGATTTAACAACCTTTTGCAGCTCCGAAGTTAGATGAAGGTCAGATAATTTTTTAGCATGGGCAATCCACTCTATGGCGTTAGTTCCATTGAAGGAAGGAATGTCGAACGAACGATGTGATATAGGAAGGCCACCGGCGGCAGAAATGGATCTCGTAGAAGGTTTGGATGCGCACCGAGATGTGATGGTGACTCCACATTGGACGTCGAGGAAGTACTCAGTCGGTCGGCCGGGAGGGTGTCAAACTCAGCATCCATCCCCAACATAGGGCTTACAGAGAGGCAATGGACTCATCATGAGCATCAAGGCCGTGAGAGATGGTCGGGTCGATATGGGGCTGAGCTGCGGAAGCGTCTGAAGGTCCTATGAGCAAAGAAGGGGCATCAGATGCTGGTTGAGGTACACAAAGCGCAGAAACCATGCTGATTGGCGTCACAGGAATGCAACTGGAAGCACAATCGAAATAGAAGAAAATCGGATGCGTCGTCGAGCGTGACTGTAGATCCAAAAGGCGCAAGGAACTAGGCGGCGGGCGTAGCGAGTAGGAACAACTGGCGCGCAGTGAGCGGGCACAACAAGCGGGAACAACAGTGCAACGAGTGGGAACATAGGACGCAATGAGCAAGATTGGGAGACCGCGAGGGAGTATTACGACAGAAATCGGAAGGCGAGCCGTGGAACAGACTTGAATCAGCTGGTAGATTTTTAGGTGATGAAAACTATGGCCAGAAGGGCGGCAGGTCCGAAAAAATATTAGGTGTTAGGTTGAAAAGTAGGATAGGGAGGAGTCGAGAAGGAGGGAAAAATGAGAGAAGAATTTCAGCTCATAGGGCTCCCCAAAAGTAATCGTACTCCAAGAAAATTCAAATAAGATACACGCCTAGGCCTATATCGTGCCTAGTTCCGAGACATACAAAGGAAAACGGTAAAACTCACGGTCCGGAATACAAATGTGATAATAACATATAAAGCTGATGGGTACACTAAGCTCGTGCACGCATGCAATCCGATGAACTAATGAAGGCTAACTCTAATGTGATGTTAATGCAATGACTCAGTCAAGTAATTATCTCTGAAGTGCAATTAAATAAACAACATAATTTGAAAATACTCGGACATTTAACTTCAATTAAGCAACTCTACTGTGATGCCAAATCAATGATTCATAAGACTATTGCAAAATAAATTGAGAGCACACTGAAATTAAAATACAGGATGAATAAATAACACACGTTCAAATAAAGAGCAGAATCAAAACTAAAGAGAGACAAATGTTACTGGCAATAAAGATGATGTTTTTACACAAGTAATGAATTTGGAAATTAATTTAGACTTCACCAAGTAAGGGTTGTCGACGTAGGTGGAAAAATCCAGTGGTTGCAGATATGGTGTAGGTGCTCCGGAGGAGCAACGGTTGTTGGACCAGGAGCTGCTGGAGAAGAGAGGGTGGTTGTTTTGGCAATGGGGGTGGCTTTGGGGGATGGGATGGGCGTTTCAGAGATTTAGGTGGGTCGGATTTTAGAAGGGAGTAAAGGAAACGGTCAACCTAGGCTCCCGGAGGCGGTGCCAGGGTTGTGAAGATGGAGGCGGGCTGAATGTGGATTGTGATGGAAGAGGGTGGGAGGTGGAGGCAGACTGCATGTACATTGGAAGGGGTTTACTGGAGGTTGGAGGGGGTTAAGGAGGACGAATGGAGTTGAAGGAGGTGGCAGCTAGGACTGTGGAGGTGGAAAAGGGGAGGTCGAAGGTCAAAGGATGTAGACGACGGTTGGAAGATGATCTATTGACGGGAGCTGCGGCATGAAATGGTGTGGCGCCAAAACCGAGAAGTCATGGGGGTTGGCTGGCTCGGGGAGGTCGATAGAGGATCTAGGAATGGAGATGGGTTGGTGGCTTCCCGTTATTGGAAGACTTAATTTCTTGATGCCTAAAATTTCAAGAGGCCCGCAAATATAGGGTGTTAAATTAAGAGGATCTGATGTCTCGGATTGCTCGGTCGGACAACTTAACTTAAATCTTAAAATAGAGCTCCGAAAAATGGAAAAAATGAAAGAAAAAAAACCAGAAATAAGCCGATCACAATCAAGGTTCCGATTATCCAAAAAATGGTTGACCTAGTCTACTCCTCCAATGTTCGTGATTGATCTCCATCAACGATTATAATTGCCATTATAAAGATCGTCATTGTGACCATTGTTCGACGATGATTTCACCTTTGGCGGTGCGACGTCCCATCTCCATAGAGGAAGAAGCATGTGGCATGCATCTCTCTTTGATGGAAACTGTAGTAACCATTTTCTATAAGAATTGGAGGATTTTACAGTCTCCTAACAGTCCTACTCGACCCTATTGTTGTTGAAGGCGACCCTATTGTTTCTGATCAAATTTTACTAATTTCATGCAGGTACAACATGATTAATCAGGGTCTTATTCAAGAGCCTGTTTCTCTTTCTGGTTAAATAGAAATCAGAGGATGGTGATGGAGGTGAAATAGTGTTTGGAGGTTCTGACCCAAAACATTACAATGGTGAACACACATATGTTCCTGTCACTCGCAAGGGCTACTGGCAGGTTGAGCCTTAAGTTACC